>CAWUFW010025713.1:0-41346 GCA_963921515.1 Calotriton arnoldi
ACTCAACACAGTACCGTAATTATGTCTTCAATGACTGAAATATGTACTTGTCATAGTGTGTCTGTTTTCAAGGTGGGTGGAGGCTTACCCTACCAGGAGGAATGACAGCATAACAGTTGCAAAACTGCTGTTACGAGAACTCATTCCACGGTTCGGTTTCCCAGTAACTTTGGAATCAGATAGAGGGAGTCACTTCAATAACGATGTAATTCGAATAATCTGTGAAGCATTTAAAATTGAACAAAAAATGCACTGTGCGTACTGCCCAGAGGCTTCTGGAGTGGTTGAACAAATGAATGGCACAATAAAATCAAGATTGTCAAAGATGTGTGCATTCACATCGTTAGATTGGCCAGATGCATTGCCTCTTGTCTTAATGGGACTCAGAAGCATTCCTGATAGAAATACAGGATTGAGTCCACATGAAATCATCATGGGAAGAGCAATGAGACAAGCCCATGTACCTGGAAATAAACTGCTGAACATAACTGATAATATGGTTCTAGATTATTGCAAAGCATTGGCTGACCTCGTGTGTTCTGTCTCTCACCAGGTTGGAGAAGACGCAGTTTCCAGGCAACCTGTACAAGAGCATGATCTCAACCCCGGAGACTGGGTGGTAGTGAAGCATCACACCAGAGAAACATGTTTATCACCCAGGTGGGGCGAACCTTGTCAGGTTATATTGGTTACAAACATAGCAGTGAAATGTGCAGGATTGCCTAATTGGATTCATGTAAGCCACACCAAAAGGGTGCCAGCTCCTGAAGGAAAAGATCCTCAGTCAGCATCAATAGCTGAGGAAGCTGAAGGTTGGCCAGCTGAAGAATCCCAAGTGATAGATTCGGGAGAAGCTGAAGAAGAACAACCGAGCACAAGTCAGGACTGGATACCAGTGGTCGATATACCAGAAGTTTTCATCAAAACAAGAAGTAGAGCTAGATTAGAGGAAATTAGTGAGGACCAGACAGGTGAAGAAGAAGCAGCTCAGGATAGGGAGATTGAAACCATAAGAGAACCTGAGCAGGCCCAGATAAGGAAAGGAAATTGAGCTCAAATTGACAACGGAACAACAAAATTTGAACAGGGACAGACAGGTTCAGAAGAACGCGGTCATGCTGCAGAAGTACAAAGTGCAATAAGCCCTGATCAGAACTAGTTAGAACAAGAAAAACTCGTTCAGGGATAAGAAAACCAAGAAAATGTCGAACAAGAAAACATCAAGCATGAAAACGTCAATCCTGAACAGGGCAAGTTAGCAGAAACTCACACTCAGGCAACTGAAGAAACTACAACGAGACCTGAACAAGAACAGATAGAAAGGGAAACTAAAATCGAGGACAAACAAATTGTGCCACACCTTGAAAATAAAGAAATTATTGAAAAAGATTTGGAAAGAGAAAATAGAGTGCAAAAAAAGAGAGTCAGAAAAGGTGATCATTGGCCTAGTGTGATTAAAAGAGTAAAATATCGTATAGCAACACGAAGTGAAGACCCAGAACAAGTAAATGAAATAACAAGCTTATCTGGACAAACAAGTGGAACTGAAAAACGAAAAAGCAAAAGACTGAAACTCGTGAACAATAAGTTTAAAGGTCCAGATTGGACTTATATAATACTTGAAGACTACGAGAGTTCAGAGTCAAGTGAAAGTGGTGACGAAGGAACAAGTGCAGAACTGACCTATGAAAAAGAAGTGAAACCACCCTCATAAATTAAAGTCTTGAAAGAAAAAGAAAAAGAAGAAAATCTTCTTTGTCAAAAATGACTGACGACAGAGTTTCTGGGAGACCGAAACGGAAATGTTGTAAAAGATGCTGTGCTATATGCATATGTAGTCTGGTAGTGGTGCTTATAGTGTGGGTAGTTGTGATTGTAGCAATTCCTTACCTTTTGATAATGGACAAAAAGATTAACAACGAAACTAAGGGAAGGATAGGTAATCTGAAAAGTGATAGAGTAGAAATAGAAGCAGAGGATGAACCAGATTTTCATCACGTGGTAACAGATAATGATACTAGTTTAAATGTTTTCACTAAGTTATTGTTTCAGTATCTAGATACAATGGAAGTTAGTGACTGTTATGTCTGTATGAAGTTACCTGAATCAGTAGCAGAAGGTTTAACATATCATCATTTGCCTTTAACTTATGGCATATCATGTAGTGTACTAACTAGTTTATTTTATAGAACAGGGAAACTTCAGTATTATTATTCAAATATAGATGTGATATTTTCAGAGGTTCCTATTAGAAAGAATCTGAACCCAGTGCTTAGTAGTCAAGTAGCACAATTTATGGGAGAATTTTTCTTAACAATGAAGTCAATAGATATAACACATGCACATAGAATCAATCTAACATGTTCATTACGTGAAGAAGAAAATATTTTTTTGAACTTAGTTGAGAATAGAAGACAGAATTTCCAAAGAAAGCGTCTGAGCATAAAGCTCATCTTCCACCTTGGGCAGAGAAAGAGGGTATTTACACACCTGGCAAAGCTCAAGCTGCTATGGCTCTGGATTTTGTAAAGACAGGGAAAATTTGTCTACATAGGTTAAAGACTGATTATAACAATATTTTCATCGGTACCAGTGAATGTGAACATAATTTCTTAATTCTGGGAGGTTGGGGACTAAAAGAAGGAACAGATACAGGGGCATATTAGCAAGACTGGCGATAAAATTATCGCCGTTTTAGCGGCAGGAAACTGTTGCTAAAACGGCGATAATTGGCTTGCTAATAGCGTTATAGAATTCAATAGAAGCCCATGTTAGATATCCTGCACATCTAACCTGGGCTTCTATTGGAATTCTATAACGCTTATTAGCAAGTCAATTATCGCCGTTTTAGCGGCAGTTTCCTGCCGCTAAAACGGCGATAATTTTATCGCCAGTCTTGCTAATATGCCCTCAGTTTTTCCTGGAATCTATTATGTGTGTGGGAATAAGGCTTACTTTAGGCTTCCTGCACGGTGGTATGGAAGTTGTTATTTTGGAATAGTTTTTCCAAAAGTATACCATGTAAAAAGAAACACTGGGAGCAATGAAAATAATAATGAATTAAAACGTTGTAAAAGAGCTAGTTTTTCAGAAATTGTAGGTGATATATGCGGTGCATTGATACCTTCAGTGGGAGTAATTCTGAACTCAAGGAGAATATGTAAATTGTCTACGGTGGTTGATCGTTTATCAACGGATACTGCTGGAGGATTTCTAATGATTAATGCGGAGATGGTTGCGATTAGATCTATGGTGATGCAAAATCGACTTGCTCTTCATATAATATTAGCAAATGAGGGCGGAGTCTGTAAATTGTTGAAAACGAAACATTGTTGCACATATATTCCAGACAAAAGTGCAGAAATCGGAAAATATATAAAGAATATTACTAAACTTGAGAAGGAACTGAAACCACTGGAAATTGATAGTGTATGGGAAAGATTGACAAATAGCATTGCGTCAATTGGTACCTGGTTTACTAATGTAGGAAAAGGACTTATAGGTCAAATATTAGTACCCTTAGTAGGGATAGCAATAATGGTATTGTCAATAATGATATGGTGCAAATGTTGTAGAAAGAATGAAAAATATAAAGTGACAGGAAAAGGCACGAAACGGAAATTTGATGAAATTGAATTAGAAGGCCTGAATAAGTGAAATATACAAGAAACTGAAAGGAGAGGATAAGAATAGACAATGTAAAAATGAAAATGTGACAAAGATATGTTAAGTTGGCATCTGGTTGTTGGTAGTTTTGATGGCTCAGAAACGCCATCAGAGAGGGGATTGATGGAGCAAGGACTCACAATGAGACTTGCTCGTAAGCAATCTTCTCACAGTATTAATTAATTTATACTAAAAATCTGTAATGTCTTTATTAATAATGTGCATACACAACATTTTATCCAGATGATGCTTGCCTATGTGTTTCCCACTAATAAGTAATCCTTTTCTAATCCAAAATGGCCACTAAAGCGCGGGAACTCTACTGCGCATGTGTCAACCATGTCACGTGGTATGACGTCTTTCTTTGCTTGGAGGGAATCTTTTGCTTTTGCGCAGTGTGTGCTAAAATGGCTGCTTAATGTTCTCACATGCTAAAGCTTTCACATTGCTGCAAATTAATAATGTGGTATTCTAACGCTACTAATGCGGGATAGATTTTATAATTAAATGGGAATAGAGTAGAAGTAGGGGGTATACAGTGAAAACATTTATTTTTGATTTTAATATGTTTCTTCTTTGGTTTCTATTAGTTCGTAAAATGGGCCTGGGTTAACTGAACAGCAGCTCGAAAGCCATGTGACCTGCGCATGCGCTCTGAAACTAACAAAGCGATACCAAAGGGGATGATGGACGGAGCGTTAGAGCAAATCAAACACTCACCCCCAGTCAACTGATCTGGGTTTAATCCATCATCATTCTTTAGCTCACTCCACCACCCCAGTTCAGACATGGCCATATGCAAATCAGTCTGACCCTGTGCCTCATGGGAACAGTCCAGCCCGAACTGCCAAGCCATGTCTTCCCTGGACCAGAAACAAGCATCCTGGGACCGGTTTCGGGATCAAAACCCTCATCAGCCAGGCTATCTTGAATCCAGTGGCAAAGTGAGCAAGGGACCCACGTCTGGGCATACCCTGCCAACTTAGGGAGAACAAAGCGATACCAAAGGGGATGATGGACGGAGCGTTAGAGCAAATCAAACACTCACCCCCAGTCAACTGATCTGGGTTTAATCCATCATCATTATTTAGCTCAGTCCACCACCCCAGTTCAGACATGGCCAAATGCAAATCAGTCTGACCCTGTGCATCATGGGAACAGTCCAGCCCAAACTGCCAAGCCATGTCTTCCCTGGACCGGAAACAAGCATCCTGGGACCGGTTTCGGGTTCAAAACCCTCATCAGCCAGGCTATCTTGAATCCAGTGGCAAAGTGAGCAAGGGACCCACATCTGGGCATACCCTTCCAACTTAGGGCGAACAAAGCGATACCAAAGGGGATGATGGACGGAGCGTTAGAGCAAATCAAACACTCACCCCCAGTCAACTGATCTGGGTTTAATCCATCATCATTCTTTAGCTCACTCCACCACCCCAGTTCAGACATGGCCATATGCAAATCAGTCTGACCCTGTGCCTCATGGGAACAGTCCAGCCCGAACTGCCAAGCCATGTCTTCCTGGACCGGAAACAAGCATCCTGGGACCGGTTTCGGGTTCAAAACTCTCATCAGCCAGGCTATCTTGAATCCAGTGGCAAAGTGAGCAAGGGACCCACGTCTGGGCATACCCTGCCAACTTAGGGTGAACAAAGCGATACCAAAGGGGATGATGGACGGAGCGTTAGAGCAAATCAAACACTCACCCCCAGTCAACTGATCTGGGTTTAATCCATCATCATTCTTTAGCTCACTCCACCACCCCAGTTCAGACATGGCCATATGCAAATCAGTCTGACCCTGTGCCTCATGGGAACAGTCCAGCCCGAACTGCCAAGCCATGTCTTCCCTGGACCGGAAACAAGCATCCTGGGACCGGTTTCGGGTTCAAAACCCTCATCAGCCAGGCTATCTTGAATCCAGTGGCAAAGTGAGCAAGGGACCCACGTCTGGGCATACCCTGCCAACTTAGGGCGAACAAAGCGATACCAAAGGGGATGATGGACGGAGCGTTAGAGCAAATCAAACACTCACCCCCAGTCAACTGATCTGGGTTTAATCCATCATCATTCTTTAGCTCACTCCACCACCCCAGTTCAGACATGGCCATATGCAAATCAGTCTGACCCTGTGCCTCATGGGAACAGTCCAGCCCGAACTGCCAAGCCATGTCTTCCCTGGACCGGAAACAAGCATCCTGGGACCGGTTTCGGGTTCAAAACCCTCATCAGCCAGGATATCTTGAATCCAGTGGCAAAGTGAGCAAGGGACCCACGTCTGGGCATACCCTGCCAACTTAGGGCGAACAAAGCGATACCAAAGGGGATGATGGACGGAGCGTTAGAGCAAATCAAACACTCACCCCCAGTCAACTGATCTGGGTTTAATCCATCATCATTCTTTAGCTCACTCCACCACCCCAGTTCAGACATGGCCATATGCAAATCAGTCTGACCCTGTGCCTCATGGGAACAGTCCAGCCCGAACTGCCAAGCCATGTCTTCCCTGGACCGGAAACAAGCATCCTGGGACCGGTTTCGGGTTCAAAACCCTCATCAGCCAGGCTATCTTGAATCCAGTGGCAAAGTGAGCAAGGGACCCACGTCTGGGCATACCCTGCCAACTTAGGGCGAACAAAGCGATACCAAAGGGGATGATGGACGGAGCGTTAGAGCAAATCAAACACTCACCCCCAGTCAACTGATCTGGGTTTAATCCATCATCATTCTTTAGCTCACTCCACCACCCCAGTTCAGACATGGCCATATGCAAATCAGTCTGACCCTGTGCCTCATGGGAACAGTCCAGCCCGAACTGCCAAGCCATGTCTTCCCTGGACCGGAAACAAGCATCCTGGGACCGGTTTCGGGTTCAAAACCCTCATCAGCCAGGCTATCTTGAATCCAGTGGCAAAGTGAGCAAGGGACCCACGTCTGGGCATACCCTGCCAACTTAGGGCGAACAAAGCGATACCAAAGGGGATGATGGACGGAGCGTTAGAGCAAATCAAACACTCACCCCCAGTCAACTGATCTGGGTTTAATCCATCATCATTCTTTAGCTCACTCCACCACCCCAGTTCAGACATGGCCATATGCAAATCAGTCTGACCCTGTGCCTCATGGGAACAGTCCAGCCCGAACTGCCAAGCCATGTCTTCCCTGGACCGGAAACAAGCATCCTGGGACCGGTTTCGGGTTCAAAACCCTCATCAGCCAGGCTATCTTGAATCCAGTGGCAAAGTGAGCAAGGGACCCACGTCTGGGCATACCCTGCCAACTTAGGGCGAACAAAGCGATACCAAAGGGGATGATGGACGGAGCGTTAGAGCAAATCAAACACTCACCCCCAGTCAACTGATCTGGGTTTAATCCATCATCATTCTTTAGCTCACTCCACCACCCCAGTTCAGACATGGCCATATGCAAATCAGTCTGACCCTGTGCCTCATGGGAACAGTCCAGCCCGAACTGCCAAGCCATGTCTTCCCTGGACCGGAAACAAGCATCCTGGGACCGGTTTCGGGTTCAAAACCCTCATCAGCCAGGCTATCTTGAATCCAGTGGCAAAGTGAGCAAGGGACCCACGTCTGGGCATACCCTGCCAACTTAGGGCGAACAAAGCGATACCAAAGGGGATGATGGACGGAGCGTTAGAGCAAATCAAACACTCACCCCCAGTCAACTGATCTGGGTTTAATCCATCATCATTCTTTAGCTCACTCCACCACCCCAGTTCAGACATGGCCATATGCAAATCAGTCTGACCCTGTGCCTCATGGGAACAGTCCAGCCCGAACTGCCAAGCCATGTCTTCCCTGGACCGGAAACAAGCATCCTGGGACCGGTTTCGGGTTCAAAACCCTCATCAGCCAGGCTATCTTGAATCCAGTGGCAAAGTGAGCAAGGGACCCACGTCTGGGCATACCCTGCCAACTTAGGGCGAACAAAGCGATACCAAAGGGGATGATGGACGGAGCGTTAGAGCAAATCAAACACTCACCCCCAGTCAACTGATCTGGGTTTAATCCATCATCATTCTTTAGCTCACTCCACCACCCCAGTTCAGACATGGCCATATGCAAATCAGTCTGACCCTGTGCCTCATGGGAACAGTCCAGCCCGAACTGCCAAGCCATGTCTTCCCTGGACCGGAAACAAGCATCCTGGGACCGGTTTCGGGTTCAAAACCCTCATCAGCCAGGCTATCTTGAATCCAGTGGCAAAGTGAGCAAGGGACCCACGTCTGGGCATACCCTGCCAACTTAGGGCGAACAAAGCGATACCAAAGGGGATGATGGACGGAGCATTAGAGCAAATCAAACACTCACCCCCAGTCAACTGATCTGGGTTTAATCCATCATCATTCTTTAGCTCACTCCACCACCCCAGTTCAGACATGGCCATATGCAAATCAGTCTGACCCTGTGCCTCATGGGAACAGTCCAGCCCGAACTGCCAAGCCATGTCTTCCCTGGACCGGAAACAAGCATCCTGGGACCGGTTTCGGGTTCAAAACCCTCATCAGCCAGGCTATCTTGAATCCAGTGGCAAAGTGAGCAAGGGACCCACGTCTGGGCATACCCTGCCAACTTAGGGCGAACAAAGCGATACCAAAGGGGATGATGGACGGAGCGTTAGAGCAAATCAAACACTCACCCCCAGTCAACTGATCTGGGTTTAATCCATCATCATTCTTTAGCTCACTCCACCACCCCAGTTCAGACATGGCCATATGCAAATCAGTCTGACCCTGTGCCTCATGGGAACAGTCCAGCCCGAACTGCCAAGCCATGTCTTCCCTGGACCGGAAACAAGCATCCTGGGACCGGTTTCGGGTTCAAAACCCTCATCAGCCAGGCTATCTTGAATCCAGTGGCAAAGTGAGCAAGGGACCCACGTCTGGGCATACCCTGCCAACTTAGGGCGAACAAAGCGATACCAAAGGGGATGATGGACGGAGCGTTAGAGCAAATCAAACACTCACCCCCAGTCAACTGATCTGGGTTTAATCCATCATCATTCTTTAGCTCACTCCACCACCCCAGTTCAGACATGGCCATATGCAAATCAGTCTGACCCTGTGCCTCATGGGAACAGTCCAGCCCGAACTGCCAAGCCATGTCTTCCCTGGACCGGAAACAAGCATCCTGGGACCGGTTTCAGGTTCAAAACCCTCATCAGCCAGGCTATCTTGAATCCAGTGGCAAAGTGAGCAAGGGACCCACGTCTGGGCATACCCTGCCAACTTAGGGCGAACAAAGCGATACCAAAGGGGATGATGGACGGAGCGTTAGAGCAAATCAAACACTCACCCCCAGTCAACTGATCTGGGTTTAATCCATCATCATTCTTTAGCTCACTCCACCACCCCAGTTCAGACATGGCCATATGCAAATCAGTCTGACCCTGTGCCTCATGGGAACAGTCCAGCCCGAACTGCCAAGCCATGTCTTTCCTGGACCGGAAACAAGCATCCTGGGACCGGTTTCGGGTTCAAAACCCTCATCAGCCAGGCTATCTTGAATCCAGTGGCAAAGTGAGCAAGGGACCCACGTCTGGGCATACCCTGCCAACTTAGGGCGAACAAAGCGATACCAAAGGGGATGATGGACGGAGCGTTAGAGCAAATCAAACACTCACCCCCAGTCAACTGATCTGGGTTTAATCCATCATCATTCTTTAGCTCACTCCACCACCCCAGTTCAGACATGGCCATATGCAAATCAGTCTGACCCTGTGCCTCATGGGAACAGTCCAGCCCGAACTGCCAAGCCATGTCTTCCCTGGACCGGAAACAAGCATCCTGGGACCGGTTTCGGGTTCAAAACCCTCATCAGCCAGGCTATCTTGAATCCAGTGGCAAAGTGAGCAAGGGACCCACGTCTGGGCATACCCTGCCAACTTAGGGCGAACAAAGCGATACCAAAGGGGATGATGGACGGAGCGTTAGAGCAAATCAAACACTCACCCCCAGTCAACTGATCTGGGTTTAATCCATCATCATTCTTTAGCTCACTCCACCACCCCAGTTCAGACATGGCCATATGGAAATCAGTCTGACCCTGTGCCTCATGGGAACAGTCCAGCCCGAACTGCCAAGCCATGTCTTCCCTGGACCGGAAACAAGCATCCTGGGACCGGTTTCGGGTTCAAAACCCTCATCAGCCAGGCTATCTTGAATCCAGTGGCAAAGTGAGCAAGGGACCCACGTCTGGGCATACCCTGCCAACTTAGGGCGAACAAAGCGATACCAAAGGGGATGATGGACGGAGCGTTAGAGCAAATCAAACACTCACCCCCAGTCAACTGATCTGGGTTTAATCCATCATCATTCTTTAGCTCACTCCACCACCCCAGTTCAGACATGGCCATATGCAAATCAGTCTGACCCTGTGCCTCATGGGAACAGTCCAGCCCGAACTGCCAAGCCATGTCTTCCCTGGACCGGAAACAAGCATCCTGGGACCGGTTTCGGGTTCAAAACCCTCATCAGCCAGGCTATCTTGAATCCAGTGGCAAAGTGAGCAAGGGACCCACGTCTGGGCATACCCTGCCAACTTAGGGCGAACAAAGCGATACCAAAGGGGATGATGGACGGAGCGTTAGAGCAAATCAAACACTCACCCCCAGTCAACTGATCTGGGTTTAATCCATCATCATTCTTTAGCTCACTCCACCACCCCAGTTCAGACATGGCCATATGCAAATCAGTCTGACCTGTGCCTCATGGGAACAGTCCAGCCCGAACTGCCAAGCCATGTCTTCCCTGGACCGGAAACAAGCATCCTGGGACCGGTTTCGGGTTCAAAACCCTCATCAGCCAGGCTATCTTGAATCCAGTGGCAAAGTGAGCAAGGGACCCACGTCTGGGCATACCCTGCCAACTTAGGGCGAACAAAGCGATACCAAAGGGGATGATGGACGGAGCGTTAGAGCAAATCAAACACTCACCCCCAGTCAACTGATCTGGGTTTAATCCATCATCATTCTTTAGCTCACTCCACCACCCCAGTTCAGACATGGCCATATGCAAATCAGTCTGACCCTGTGCCTCATGGGAACAGTCCAGCCCGAACTGCCAAGCCATGTCTTCCCTGGACCGGAAACAAGCATCCTGGGACCGGTTTCGGGTTCAAAACCCTCATCAGCCAGGCTATCTTGAATCCAGTGGCAAAGTGAGCAAGGGACCCACGTCTGGGCATACCCTGCCAACTTAGGGCGAACAAAGCGATACCAAAGGGGATGATGGACGGAGCGTTAGAGCAAATCAAACACTCACCCCCAGTCAACTGATCTGGGTTTAATCCATCATCATTCTTTAGCTCACTCCACCACCCCAGTTCAGACATGGCCATATGCAAATCAGTCTGACCCTGTGCCTCATGGGAACTGTCCAGCCCGAACTGTCAAGCCATGTCTTCCCTGGACCGGAAACAAGCATCCTGGGACCGGTTTCGGGTTCAAAACCCTCATCAGCCAGGCTATCTTGAATCCAGTGGCAAAGTGAGCAAGGGACCCACGTCTGGGCATACCCTGCCAACTTAGGGCGAACAAAGCGATACCAAAGGGGATGATGGACGGAGCGTTAGAGCAAATCAAACACTCACCCCCAGTCAACTGATATGGGTTTAATCCATCATCATTCTTTAGCTCACTCCACCACCCCAGTTCAGACATGGCCATATGCAAATCAGTCTGACCCTGTGCCTCATGGGAACAGTCCAGCCCGAACTGCCAAGCCTTGTCTTCCCTGGACCGGAAACAAGCATCCTGGGACCGGTTTCGGGTTCAAAACCCTCATCAGCCAGGCTATCTTGAATCCAGTGGCAAAGTGAGCAAGGGACCCACGTCTGGGCATACCCTGCCAACTTAGGGCGAACAAAGCGATACCAAAGGGGATGATGGACGGAGCGTTAGAGCAAATCAAACACTCACCCCCAGTCAACTGATCTGGGTTTAATCCATCATCATTCTTTAGCTCACTCCACCACCCCAGTTCAGACATGGCCATATGCAAATCAGTCTGACCCTGTGCCTCATGGGAACAGTCCAGCCCGAACTGCCAAGCCATGTCTTCCCTGGACCGGAAACAAGCATCCTGGGACCGGTTTCGGGTTCAAAACCCTCATCAGCCAGGCTATCTTGAATCCAGTGGCAAAGTGAGCAAGGGACCCACGTCTGGGCATACCCTGCCAACTTAGGGCGAACAAAGCGATACCAAAGGGGATGATGGACGGAGCGTTAGAGCAAATCAAACACTCACCCCCAGTCAACTGATCTGGGTTTAATCCATCATCATTCTTTAGCTCACTCCACCACCCCAGTTCAGACATGGCCATATGCAAATCAGTCTGACCCTGTGCCTCATGGGAACAGTCCAGCCCGAACTGCCAAGCCATGTCTTCCCTGGACCGGAAACAAGCATCCTGGGACCGGTTTCGGGTTCAAAACCCTCATCAGCCAGGCTATCTTGAATCCAGTGGCAAAGTGAGCAAGGGACCCACGTCTGGGCATACCCTGCCAACTTAGGGCGAACAAAGCGATACCAAAGGGGATGATGGACGGAGCGTTAGAGCAAATCAAACACTCACCCCCAGTCAACTGATCTGGGTTTAATCCATCATCATTCTTTAGCTCACTCCACCACCCCAGTTCAGACATGGCCATATGCAAATCAGTCTGACCCTGTGCCTCATGGGAACAGTCCAGCCCGAACTGCCAAGCCATGTCTTCCCTGGACCGGAAACAAGCATCCTGGGACCGGTTTCGGGTTCAAAACCCTCATCAGCCAGGCTATCTTGAATCCAGTGGCAAAGTGAGCAAGGGACCCACGTCTGGGCATACCCTGCCAACTTAGGGCGAACAAAGCGATACCAAAGGGGATGATGGACGGAGCGTTAGAGCAAATCAAACACTCACCCCCAGTCAACTGATCTGGGTTTAATCCATCATCATTCTTTAGCTCACTCCACCACCCCAGTTCAGACATGGCCATATGGAAATCAGTCTGACCTGTGCCTCATGGGAACAGTCCAGCCCGAACTGCCAAGCCATGTCTTCCCTGGACCGGAAACAAGCATCCTGGGACCGGTTTCGGGTTCAAAACCCTCATCAGCCAGGCTATCTTGAATCCAGTGGCAAAGTGAGCAAGGGACCCACGTCTGGGCATACCCTGCCAACTTAGGGCGAACAAAGCGATACCAAAGGGAATGATGGACGGAGCGTTAGAGCAAATCAAACACTCACCCCCAGTCAACTGATCTGGGTTTAATCCATCATCATTCTTTAGCTCACTCCACCACCCCAGTTCAGACATGGCCATATGCAAATCAGTCTGACCCTGTGCCTCATGGGAACAGTCCAGCCCGAACTGCCAAGCCATGTCTTCCCTGGACCGGAAACAAGCATCCTGGGACCGGTTTCGGGTTCAAAACCCTCATCAGCCAGGCTATCTTGAATCCAGTGGCAAAGTGAGCAAGGGACCCACGTCTGGGCATACCCTGCCAACTTAGGGCGAACAAAGCGATACCAAAGGGGATGATGGACGGAGCGTTAGAGCAAATCAAACACTCACCCCCAGTCAACTGATCTGGGTTTAATCCATCATCATTCTTTAGCTCACTCCACCACCCCAGTTCAGACATGGCCATATGCAAATCAGTCTGACCCTGTGCCTCATGGGAACAGTCCAGCCCGAAATGCCAAGCCATGTCTTCCCTGGACCGGAAACAAGCATCCTGGGACCGGTTTCAGGTTCAAAACCCTCATCAGCCAGGCTATCTTGAATCCAGTGGCAAAGTGAGCAAGGGACCCACGTCTGGGCATACCCTGCCAACTTAGGGCGAACAAAGCGATACCAAAGGGGATGATGGACGGAGCGTTAGAGCAAATCAAACACTCACCCCCAGTCAACTGATCTGGGTTTAATCCATCATCATTCTTTAGCTCACTCCACCACCCCAGTTCAGACATGGCCATATGCAAATCAGTCTGACCCTGTGCCTCATGGGAACAGTCCAGCCCGAACTGCCAAGCCATGTCTTCCCTGGACCGGAAACAAGCATCCTGGGACCGGTTTCGGGTTCAAAACCCTCATCAGCCAGGCTATCTTGAATCCAGTGGCAAAGTGAGCAAGGGACCCACGTCTGGGCATACCCTGCCAACTTAGGGCGAACAAAGCGATACCAAAGGGGATGATGGACGGAGCGTTAGAGCAAATCAAACACTCACCCCCAGTCAACTGATCTGGGTTTAATCCATCATCATTCTTTAGCTCACTCCACCACCCCAGTTCAGACATGGCCATATGCAAATCAGTCTGACCCTGTGCCTCATGGGAACAATCCAGCCCGAACTGCCAAGCCATGTCTTCCCTGGACCGGAAACAAGCATCCTGGGACCGGTTTCGGGTTCAAAACCCTCATCAGCCAGGCTATCTTGAATCCAGTGCCAAAGTGAGCAAGGGACACACGTCTGGGCATACCCTGCCAACATAGGGCGAACAAAGCGATACCAAAGGGGATGATGGACGGAGCGTTAGAGCAAATCAAACACTCACCCCCAGTCAACTGATCTGGGTTTAATCCATCATCATTCTTTAGCTCACTCCACCACCCCAGTTCAGACATGGCCATATGCAAATCAGTCTGACCCTGTGCCTCATGGGAACAGTCCAGCCCGAACTGCCAAGCCATGTCTTCCCTGGACCGGAAACAAGCATCCTGGGACCGGTTTCGGGTTCAAAACCCTCATCAGCCAGGCTATCTTGAATCCAGTGGCAAAGTGAGCAAGTGACCCACGTCTGGGCATACCCTGCCAACTTAGGGTGAACAAAGCGATACCAAAGGGGATGATGGACGGAGCGTTAGAGCAAATCAAACACTCACCCCCAGTCAACTGATCTGGGTTTAATCCATCATCATTCTTTAGCTCACTCCACCACCCCAGTTCAGACATGGCCATATGCAAATCAGTCTGACCCTGTGCCTCATGGGAACAGTCCAGCCCGAACTGCCAAGCCATGTCTTCCCTGGACCGGAAACAAGCATCCTGGGACCGGTTTCGGGTTCAAAACCCTCATCAGCCAGGCTATCTTGAATCCAGTGGCAAAGTGAGCAAGGGACCCACGTCTGGGCATACCCTGCCAACTTAGGGCGAACAAAGCGATACCAAAGGGGATGATGGACGGAGCGTTAGAGCAAATCAAACACTCATCCCCAGTCAACTGATCTGGGTTTAATCCATCATCATTCTTTAGCTCACTCCACCACCCCAGTTCAGACATGGCCATATGCAAATCAGTCTGACCCTGTGCCTCATGGGAACAGTCCAGCCCGAACTGCCAAGCCATGTCTTCCCTGGACCGGAAACAAGCATCCTGGGACCGGTTTCGGGTTCAAAACCCTCATCAGCCAGGCTATCTTGAATCCAGTGGCAAAGTGAGCAAGGGACCCACGTCTGGGCATACCCTGCCAACTTAGGGCGAACAAAGCGATACCAAAGGGGATGATGGACGGAGCGTTAGAGCAAATCAAACACTCACCCACAGTCAACTGATCTGGGTTTAATCCATCATCATTCTTTAGCTCACTCCACCACCCCAGTTCAGACATGGCCATATGCAAATCAGTCTGACCCTGTGCCTCATGGGAACAGTCCAGCCCGAACTGCCAAGCCATGTCTTCCCTGGACCGGAAACAAGCATCCTGGGACCGGTTTCGGGTTCAAAACCCTCATCAGCCAGGCTATCTTGAATCCAGTGGCAAAGTGAGCAAGGGACCCACGTCTGGGCATACCCTGCCAACTTAGGGCGAACAAAGCGATACCAAAGGGGATGATGGACGGAGCGTTAGAGCAAATCAAACACTCACCCCCAGTCAACTGATCTGGGTTTAATCCATCATCATTCTTTAGCTCACTCCACCACCCCAGTTCAGACATGGCCATATGCAAATCAGTCTGACCCTGTGCCTCATGGGAACAGTCCAGCCCGAACTGTCAAGCCATGTCTTCCCTGGACCGGAAACAAGCATCCTGGGACCGGTTTCGGGTTCAAAACCCTCATCAGCCAGGCTATCTTGAATCCATTGGCAAAGTGAGCAAGGGACCCACGTCTGGGCATACCCTGCCAACTTAGGGCGAACAAAGCGATACCAAAGGGGATGATGGACGGAGCGTTAGAGCAAATCAAACACTCACCCCCAGTCAACTGATCTGGGTTTAATCCATCATCATTCTTTAGCTCACTCCACCACCCCAGTTCAGACATGGCCATATGCAAATCAGTCTGACCCTGTGCCTCATGGGAACAGTCCAGCCCGAACTGCCAAGCCATGTCTTCCCTGGACCGGAAACAAGCATCCTGGGACCGGTTTCGGGTTCAAAACCCTCATCAGCCAGGCTATCTTGAATCCAGTGGCAAAGTGAGCAAGGGACCCACGTCTGGGCATACCCTGCCAACTTAGGGCGAACAAAGCGATACCAAAGGGGATGATGGACGGAGCGTTAGAGCAAATCAAACACTCACCCCCAGTCAACTGATCTGGGTTTAATCCATCATCATTCTTTAGCTCACTCCACCACCCCAGTTCAGACATGGCCATATGCAAATCAGTCTGACCTGTGCCTCATGGGAACAGTCCAGCCCGAACTGCCAAGCCATGTCTTCCCTGGACCGGAAACAAGCATCCTGGGACCGGTTTCGGGTTCAAAACCCTCATCAGCCAGGCTATCTTGAATCCAGTGGCAAAGTGAGCAAGGGACCCACGTCTGGGCATACCCTGCCAACTTAGGGCGAACAAAGCGATACCAAAGGGGATGATGGACGGAGCATTAGAGCAAATCAAACACTCACCCCCAGTCAACTGATCTGGGTTTAATCCATCATCATTCTTTAGCTCACTCCACCACCCCAGTTCAGACATGGCCATATGCAAATCAGTCTGACCCTGTGCCTCATGGGAACAGTCCAGCCCGAACTGCCAAGCCATGTCTTCCCTGGACCGGAAACAAGCATCCTGGGACCGGTTTCGGGTTCAAAACCCTCATCAGCCAGGCTATCTTGAATCCAGTGGCAAAGTGAGCAAGGGACCCACGTCTGGGCATACCCTGCCAACTTAGGGCGAACAAAGCAATACCAAAGGGGATGATGGACGGAGCGTTAGAGCAAATCAAACACTCACCCCCAGTCAACTGATCTGGGTTTAATCCATCATCATTCTTTAGCTCACTCCACCACCCCAGTTCAGACATGGCCATATGCAAATCAGTCTGACCCTGTGCCTCATGGGAACAGTCCAGCCCGAACTGCCAAGCCATGTCTTCCCTGGACCGGAAACAAGCATCCTGGGACCGGTTTCGGGTTCAAAACCCTCATCAGCCAGGCTATCTTGAATCCAGTGGCAAAGTGAGCAAGGGACCCACGTCTGGGCATACCCTGCCACCTTAGGGCGAACAAAGCGATACCAAAGGGGATGATGGACGGAGCGTTAGAGCAAATCAAACACTCACCCCCAGTCAACTGATCTGGGTTTAATCCATCATCATTCTTTAGCTCACTCCACCACCCCAGTTCAGACATGGCCATATGCAAATCAGTCTGACCTGTGCCTCATGGGAACAGTCCAGCCCGAACTGCCAAGCCATGTCTTCCCTGGACCGGAAACAAGCATCCTGGGACCGGTTTCGGGTTCAAAACCCTCATCAGCCAGGCTATCTTGAATCCAGTGGCAAAGTGAGCAAGGGACCCACGTCTGGGCATACCCTGCCAACTTAGGGCGAACAAAGCGATACCAAAGGGAATGATGGACGGAGCGTTAGAGCAAATCAAACACTCACCCCCAGTCAACTGATCTGGGTTTAATCCATCATCATTCTTTAGCTCACTCCACCACCCCAGTTCAGACATGGCCATATGCAAATCAGTCTGACCCTGTGCCTCATGGGAACAGTCCAGCCCGAACTGCCAAGCCATGTCTTCCCTGGACCGGAAACAAGCATCCTGGGACCGGTTTCGGGTTCAAAACCCTCATCAGCCAGGCTATCTTGAATCCAGTGGCAAAGTGAGCAAGGGACCCACGTCTGGGCATACCCTGCCAACTTAGGGCGAACAAAGCGATACCAAAGGGGATGATGGACGGAGCGTTAGAGCAAATCAAACACTCACCCCCAGTCAACTGATCTGGGTTTAATCCATCATCATTCTTTAGCTCACTCCACCACCCCAGTTCAGACATTGCCATATGCAAATCAGTCTGACCCTGTGCCTCATGGGAACAGTCCAGCCCGAAATGCCAAGCCATGTCTTCCCTGGACCGGAAACAAGCATCCTGGGACCGGTTTCAGGTTCAAAACCCTCATCAGCCAGGCTATCTTGAATCCAGTGGCAAAGTGAGCAAGGGACCCACGTCTGGGCATACCCTGCCAACTTAGGGCGAACAAAGCGATACCAAAGGGGATGATGGACGGAGCGTTAGAGCAAATCAAACACTCACCCCCAGTCAACTGATCTGGGTTTTATCCATCATCATTCTTTAGCTCACTCCACCACCCCAGTTCAGACATGGCCATATGCAAATCAGTCTGACCCTGTGCCTCATGGGAACAGTCCAGCCCGAACTGCCAAGCCATGTCTTCCCTGGACCGGAAACAAGCATCCTGGGACCGGTTTCGGGTTCAAAACCCTCATCAGCCAGGCTATCTTGAATCCAGTGGCAAAGTGAGCAAGCGACCCACGTCTGGGCATACCCTGCCAACTTAGGGCGAACAAAGCGATACCAAAGGGGATGATGGACGGAGCGTTAGAGCAAATCAAACACTCACCCCCAGTCAACTGATCTGGGTTTAATCCATCATCATTCTTTAGCTCACTCCACCACCCCAGTTCAGACATGGCCATATGCAAATCAGTCTGACCCTGTGCCTCATGGGAACAGTCCAGCCCGAACTGCCAAGCCATGTCTTCCCTGGACCGGAAACAAGCATCCTGGGACCGGTTTCGGGTTCAAAACCCTCATCAGCCAGGCTATCTTGAATCCAGTGGCAAAGTGAGCAAGGGACCCACGTCTGGGCATACCCTGCCAACATAGGGCGAACAAAGCGATACCAAAGGGGATGATGGACGGAGCGTTAGAGCAAATCAAACACTCACCCCCAGTCAACTGATCTGGGTTTAATCCATCATCATTCTTTAGCTCACTCCACCACCCCAGTTCAGACATGGCCATATGCAAATCAGTCTGACCCTGTGCCTCATGGGAACAGTCCAGCCCGAACTGCCAAGCCATGTCTTCCCTGGACCGGAAACAAGCATCCTGGGACCGGTTTCGGGTTCAAAACCCTCATCAGCCAGGCTATCTTGAATCCAGTGGCAAAGTGAGCAAGTGACCCACGTCTGGGCATACCCTGCCAACTTAGGGCGAACAAAGCGATACCAAAGGGGATGATGGACGGAGCGTTAGAGCAAATCAAACACTCACCCCCAGTCAACTGATCTGGGTTTAATCCATCATCATTCTTTAGCTCACTCCACCACCCCAGTTCAGACATGGCCATATGCAAATCAGTCTGACCCTGTGCCTCATGGGAACAGTCCAGCCCGAACTGCCAAGCCATGTCTTCCCTGGACCGGAAACAAGCATCCTGGGACCGGTTTCGGGTTCAAAACCCTCATCAGCCAGGCTATCTTGAATCCAGTGGCAAAGTGAGCAAGGGACCCACGTCTGGGCATACCCTGCCAACTTAGGGCGAACAAAGCGATACCAAAGGGGATGATGGACGGAGCGTTAGAGCAAATCAAACACTCACCCCCAGTCAACTGATCTGGGTTTAATCCATCATCATTCTTTAGCTCACTCCACCACCCCAGTTCAGACATGGCCATATGCAAATCAGTCTGACCCTGTGCCTCATGGGAACAGTCCAGCCCGAACTGCCAAGCCATGTCTTCCCTGGACCGGAAACAAGCATCCTGGGACCGGTTTCGGGTTCAAAACCCTCATCAGCCAGGCTATCTTGAATCCAGTGGCAAAGTGAGCAAGGGACCCACGTCTGGGCATACCCTGCCAACTTAGGGCGAACAAAGCGATACCAAAGGGGATGATGGACGGAGCGTTAGAGCAAATCAAACACTCACCCCCAGTCAACTGATCTGGGTTTAATCCATCATCATTCTTAAGCTCACTCCACCACCCCAGTTCAGACATGGCCATATGCAAATCAGTCTGACCCTGTGCCTCATGGGAACAGTCCAGCCCGAACTGCCAAGCCATGTCTTTCCTGGACCGGAAACAAGCATCCTGGGACCGGTTTCAGGTTCAAAACCCTCATCAGCCAGGCTATCTTGAATCCAGTGGCAAAGTGAGCAAAGGACCCACGTCTGGGCATACCCTGCCAACTTAGGGCGAACAAAGCGATACCAAAGGGGATGATGGACGGAGCGTTAGAGCAAATCAAACACTCACCCCCAGTCAACTGATCTGGGTTTAATCCATCATCATTCTTTAGCTCACTCCACCACCCCAGTTCAGACATGGCCATATGCAAATCAGTCTGACCCTGTGCCTCATGGGAACAGTCCAGCCCGAACTGCCAAGCCATGTCTTCCCTGGACCGGAAACAAGCATCCTGGGACCGGTTTTGGGTTCAAAACCCTCATCAGCCAGGCTATCTTGAATCCAGTGGCAAAGTGAGCAAGGGACCCACGTCTGGGCATACCCTGCCAACTTAGGGCGAACAAAGCGATACCAAAGGGGATGATGGACGGAGCGTTAGAGCAAATCAAACACTCACCCCCAGTCAACTGATCTGGGTTTAATCCATCATCATTCTTTAGCTCACTCCACCACCCCAGTTCAGACATGGCCATATGCAAATCAGTCTGACCCTGTGCCTCATGGGAACAGTCCAGCCTGAACTGCCAAGCCATGTCTTCCCTGGACCGGAAACAAGCATTCTGGGACCGGTTTCGGGTTCAAAACCCTCATCAGCCAGGCTATCTTGAATCCAGTGGCAAAGTGAGCAAGGGACCCACGTCTGGGCATACCCTGCCAACTTAGGGCGAACAAAGCGATACCAAAGGGGATGATGGACGGAGCGTTAGAGCAAATCAAACACTCACCCCCAGTCAACTGATCTGGGTTTAATCCATCATCATTCTTTAGCTCACTCCACCACCCCAGTTCAGACATGGCCATATGCAAATCAGTCTGACCTGTGCCTCATGGGAACAGTCCAGCCCGAACTGCCAAGCCATGTCTTCCCTGGACCGGAAACAAGCATCCTGGGACCGGTTTCGGGTTCAAAACCCTCATCAGCCAGGCTATCTTGAATCCAGTGGCAAAGTGAGCAAGGGACCCACGTCTGGGCATACCCTGCCAACTTAGGGCGAACAAAGCGATACCAAAGGGGATGATGGACGGAGCGTTAGAGCAAATCAAACACTCACCCCCAGTCAACTGATCTGGGTTTAATCCATCATCATTCTTTAGCTCACTCCACCACCCCAGTTCAGACATGGCCATATGCAAATCAGTCTGACCCTGTGCCTCATGGGAACAGTCCAGCCCGAACTGCCAAGCCATGTCTTCCCTGGACCGGAAACAAGCATCCTGGGACCGGTTTCGGGTTCAAAACCCTCATCAGCCAGGCTATCTTGAATCCAGTGGCAAAGTGAGCAAGGGACCCACGTCTGGGCATACCCTGCCAACTTAGGGCGAACAAAGCGATACCAAAGGGGATGATGGACGGAGCGTTAGAGCAAATCAAACACTCACCCCCAGTCAACTGATCTGGGTTTAATCCATCATCATTCTTTAGCTCACTCCACAACCCCAGTTCAGACATGGCCATATGCAAATCAGTCTGACCCTGTGCCTCATGGGAACAGTCCAGCCCGAACTGCCAAGCCATGTCTTCCCTGGACCGGAAACAAGCATTCTGGGACCGGTTTCGGGTTCAAAACCCTCATCAGCCAGGCTATCTTGAATCCAGTGGCAAAGTGAGCAAGGGACCCACGTCTGGGCATACCCTGCCAACTTAGGGCGAACAAAGCGATACCAAAGGGGATGATGGACGGAGCGTTAGAGCAAATCAAACACTCACCCCCAGTCAACTGATCTGGGTTTAATCCATCATCATTCTTTAGCTCACTCCACCACCCCAGTTCAGACATGGCCATATGCAAATCAGTCTGACCTGTGCCTCATGGGAACAGTCCAGCCCGAACTGCCAAGCCATGTCTTCCCTGGACCGGAAACAAGCATCCTGGGACCGGTTTCGGGTTCAAAACCCTCATCAGCCAGGCTATCTTGAATCCAGTGGCAAAGTGAGCAAGGGACCCACGTCTGGGCATACCCTGCCAACTTAGGGCGAACAAAGCGATACCAAAGGGGATGATGGACGGAGCGTTAGAGCAAATCAAACACTCACCCCCAGTCAACTGATCTGGGTTTAATCCATCATCATTCTTTAGCTCACTCCACCACCCCAGTTCAGACATGGCCATATGCAAATCAGTCTGACCCTGTGCTTCATGGGAACAGTCCAGCCCGAACTGCCAAGCCATGTCTTCCCTGGACCGGAAACAAGCATCCTGGGACCGGTTTCGGGTTCAAAACCCTCATCAGCCAGGCTATCTTGAATCCAGTGGCAAAGTGAGCAAGGGACCCACGTCTGGGCATACCCTGCCAACTTAGGGCGAACAAAGCGATACCAAAGGGGATGATGGACGGAGCGTTAGAGCAAATCAAACACTCACCCCCAGTCAACTGATCTGGGTTTAATCCATCATCATTCTTTAGCTCACTCCACAACCCCAGTTCAGACATGGCCATATGCAAATCAGTCTGACCCTGTGCCTCATGGGAACAGTCCAGCCCGAACTGCCAAGCCATGTCTTCCCTGGACCGGAAACAAGCATCTTGGGACCGGTTTCAGGTTCAAAACCCTCATCAGTCAGGCTATCTTGAATCCAGTGGCAAAGTGAGCAAGGGACCCACGTCTGGGCATACCCTGCCAACTTAGGGCGAACAAAGCGATACCAAAGGGGATGATGGACGGAGCGTTAGAGCAAATCAAACACTCACCCCCAGTCAACTGATCTGGGTTTAATCCATCATCATTCTTTAGCTCACTCCACCACCCCAGTTCAGACATGGCCATATGCAAATCAGTCTGACCCTGTGCCTCATGGGAACAGTCCAGCCCGAACTGCCAAGCCATGTCTTCCCTGGACCGGAAACAAGCATCCTGGGACCGGTTTCGGGTTCAAAACCCTCATCAGCCAGGCTATCTTGAATCCAGTGGCAAAGTGAGCAAGGGACCCACGTCTGGGCATACCCTGCCAACTTAGGGCGAACAAAGCGATACCAAAGGGGATGATGGACGGAGCGTTAGAGCAAATCAAACACTCACCCCCAGTCAACTGATCTGGGTTTAATCCATCATCATTCTTTAGCTCACTCCACCACCCCAGTTCAGACATGGCCATATGCAAATCAGTCTGACCCTGTGCCTCATGGGAACAGTCCAGCCCGAACTGCCAAGCCATGTCTTCCCTGGACCGGAAACAAGCATCCTGGGACCGGTTTCGGGTTCAAAACCCTCATCAGCCAGGCTATCTTGAATCCAGTGGCAAAGTGAGCAAGGGACCCACATCTGGGCATACCCTGTCAACTTAGGGTGAACAAAGCGATACCAAAGGGGATGATGGACGGAGCGTTAGAGCAAATCAAACACTCACCCCCAGTCAACTGATCTGGGTTTAATCCATCATCATTCTTTAGCTCACTCCACCACCCCAGTTCAGACATGGCCATATGCAAATCAGTCTGACCCTGTGCCTCATGGGAACAGTCCAGCCCGAACTGCCGAGCCATGTCTTCCCTGGACCGGAAACAAGCATCCTGGGACCGGTTTCGGGTTCAAAACCCTCATCAGCCAGGCTATCTTGAATCCAGTGGCAAAGTGAGCAAGTGACCCACGTCTGGGCATACCCTGCCAACTTAGGGCGAACAAAGCGATACCAAAGGGGATGATGGACGGAGCGTTAGAGCAAATCAAACACTCACCCCCAGTCAACTGATCTGGGTTTAATCCACCATCATTCTTTAGCTCACTCCACCACCCCAGTTCAGACATGGCCATATGCAAATCAGTCTGACCCTGTGCCTCATGGGAACAGTCCAGCCCGAACTGCCAAGCCATGTCTTCCCTGGACCGGAAACAAGCATCCTGGGACCGGTTTCGGGTTCAAAACCCTCATCAGCCAGGCTATCTTGAATCCAGTGGCAAAGTGAGCAAGGGACCCACGTCTGGGCATACCCTGCCAACTTAGGGCGAACAAAGCGATACCAAAGGGGATGATGGACGGAGCGTTAGAGCAAATGAAACACTCGCCCCCAGTCAACTGATCTGGGTTTAATCCATCATCATTCTTTAGCTCACTCCACCACCCCAGTTCAGACATGGCCATATGCAAATCAGTCTGACCCTGTGCCTCATGCGAACAGTCCAGCCCGTACTGCCAAGCCATGTCTTCCCTGGACCGGAAACAAGCATCCTGGGACCGGTTTCGGGTTCAAAACCCTCATCAGCCAGGCTATCTTGAATCCAGTGGCAAAGTGAGCAAGGGACCCACGTCTGGGCATACCCTGCCAACTTAGGGTGAACAAAGCGATACCAAAGGGGATGATGGACGGAGCGTTAGAGCAAATCAAACACTCACCCCCAGTCAACTGATCTGGGTTTAATCCATCATCATTCTTTAGCTCACTCCACCACCCCAGTTCAGACATGGCCATATGCAAATCAGTCTGACCCTGTGCCTCATGGGAACAGTCCAGCCCGAACTGCCAAGCCATGTCTTCCCTGGACCGGAAACAAGCATCCTGGGACCGGTTTCAGGTTCAAAACCCTCATCAGCCAGGCTATCTTGAATTCAGTGGCAAATTGAGCAAGGGACCCACGTCTGGGCATACCCTGCCAACTTAGGGCGAACAAAGCGATACCAAAGGGGATGATGGACAGAGCGTTAGAGCAAATCAAACACTCACCCCCAGTCAACTGATCTGGGTTTAATCCATCATCATTCTTTAGCTCACTCCACCACCCCAGTTCAGACATGGCCATATGCAAATCAGTCTGACCCTGTGCCTCATGGGAACAGTCCAGCCCGAACTGCCAAGCCATGTCTTCCCTGGACTGGAAACAAGCATCCTGGGACCGGTTTCGGGTTCAAAACCCTCATCAGCCAGGCTATCTTGAATCCAGTGGCAAAGTGAGCAAGGGACCCACGTCTGGGCATACCCTGCCAACTTAGGGCGAACAAAGCGATACCAAAGGGGATGATGGACGGAGCGTTAGAGCAAATCAAACACTCACCCCAGTCAACTGATCTGGGTTTAATCCATCATCATTCTTTAGCTCACTCCACCACCCCAGTTCAGACATGGCCATATGCAAATCAGTCTGACCCTGTGCCTCATGGGAACAGTCCAGCCCGAACTGCCAAGCCATGTCTTCCCTGGACCGGAAACAAGCATCCTGGGACCGGTTTCGGGTTCAAAACCCTCATCAGCCAGGCTATCTTGAATCCAGTGGCAAAGTGAGCAAGGGACCCACGTCTGGGCATACCCTGCCAACTTATGGCGAACAAAGCGATACCAAAGGGGATGATGGACGGAGCGTTAGAGCAAATCAAACACTCACCCCCAGTCAACTGATCTGGGTTTAATCCATCATCATTCTTTAGCTCACTCCACCATCCCAGTTCAGACATGGCCATATGCAAATCAGTCTGACCCTGTGCCTCATGGGAACAGTCCAGCCCGAACTGCCAAGCCATGTCTTCCCTGGACCGGAAACAAGCATCCTGGGACCGGTTTCGGGTTCAAAACCCTCATCAGCCAGGCTATCTTGAATCCAGTGGCAAAGTGAGCAAGGGACCCACGTCTGGGCATACCCTGCCAACTTAGGGCGAACAAAGCGATACCAAAGGGGATGATGGACGGAGCGTTAGAGCAAATCAAACACTCACCCCCAGTCAACTGATCTGGGTTTAATCCATCATCATTCTTTAGCTCACTCCACCACCCCAGTTCAGACATGGCCATATGCAAATCAGTCTGACCTGTGCCTCATGGGAACAGTCCAGCCCGAACTGCCAAGCCATGTCTTCCCTGGACCGGAAACAAGCATCCTGGGACCAGTTTCGGGTTCCAAACCCTCATCAGCCAGGCTATCTTGAATCCAGTGGCAAAGTGAGCAAGGGACCCACGTCTGGGCATACCCTGCCAACTTAGGGTGAACAAAGCGATACCAAAGGGGATGATGGACGGAGCGTTAGAGCAAATCAAACACTCACCCCCAGTCAACTGATCTGGGTTTAATCCATCATCATTCTTTAGCTCACTCCACCACCCCAGTTCAGACATGGCCATATGCAAATCAGTCTGACCCTGTGCCTCATGGGAACAGTCCAGCCCGAACTGCCAAGCCATGTCTTCCCTGGACCGGAAACAAGCATCCTGGGACCGGTTTCAGGTTCAAAACCCTCATCAGCCAGGCTATCTTGAATCCAGTGGCAAAGTGAGCAAGGGACCCACGTCTGGGCATACCCTGCCAACTTAGGGCGAACAAAGCGATACCAAAGGGGATGATGGACGGAGCGTTAGAGCAAATCAAACACTCACCCCCAGTCAACTGATCTGGGTTTAATCCATCATCATTCTTTAGCTCACTCCACCACCCCAGTTCAGACATGGCCATATGCAAATCAGTCTGACCCTGTGCCTCATGGGAACAGTCCAGCCCGAACTGCCAAGCCATGTCTTCCCTGGACCGGAAACAAGCATCCTGGGACCGGTTTCGGGTTCAAAACCCTCATCAGCCAGGCTATCTTGAATCCAGTGGCAAAGTGAGCAAGGGACCCACGTCTGGGCATACCCTGCAAACTTAGGGCGAACAAAGCGATACCAAAGGGGATGATGGACGGAGCGTTAGAGCAAATCAAACACTCACCCCCAGTCAACTGATCTGGGTTTAATCCATCATCATTCTTTAGCTCACTCCACCACCCCAGTTCAGACATGGCCATATGCAAATCAGTCTGACCCTGTGCCTCATGGGAACAGTCCAGCCCGAACTGCCAAGCCATGTCTTCCCTGGACCGGAAACAAGCATCCTGGGACCGGTTTCGGGTTCAAAACCCTCATCAGCCAGGCTATCTTGAATCCAGTGGCAAAGTGAGCAAGGGACCCACATCTGGGCATACCCTGCCAACTTAGGGCGAACAAAGCGATACCAAAGGGGATGATGGACGGAGCGTTAGAGCAAATCAAACACTCACCCCCAGTCAACTGATCTGGGTTTAATCCATCATCATTCTTTAGCTCACTCCACCACCCCAGTTCAGACATGGCCATATGCAAATCAGTCTGACCCTGTGCCTCATGGGAACAGTACAGCCCGAACTGCCAAGCCATGTCTTCCCTGGACCGGAAACAAGCATCCTGGGACCGGTTTCGGGTTCAAAACCCTCATCAGCCAGGCTATCTTGAATCCAGTGGCAAAGTGAGCAAGGGACCCACGTCTGGGCATACCCTGCCAACTTAGGGCGAACAAAGCGATACCAAAGGGGATGATGGACGGAGCGTTAGAGCAAATCAAACACTCACCCCCAGTCAACTGATCTGGGTTTAATCCATCATCATTCTTTAGCTCACTCCACCACCCAAGTTCAGACATGGCCATATGCAAATCAGTCTGACCCTGTGCCTCATGGGAACAGTCCAGCCCGAGCTGCCAAGCCATGTCTTCCCTGGACCGGAAACAAGCATCCTGGGACCGGTTTCGGGTTCAAAACCCTCATCAGCCAGGCTATCTTGAATCCAGTGGCAAAGTGAGCAAGGGACCCACGTCTGGGCATACCCTGCCAACTTAGGGCGAACAAAGCGATACCAAAGGGGATGATGGACGGAGCGTTAGAGCAAATCAAACACTCACCCCCAGTCAACTGATCTGGGTTTAATCCATCATCATTCTTTAGCTCACTCCACCACCCCAGTTCAGACATGGCCATATGCAAATCAGTCTGACCCTGTGCCTCATGGGAACAGTCCAGCCCGAACTGCCAAGCCTGGGGTGGTGGAGTGAGCTAAAGAATGATGATGGATTAAACCCAGATCAGTTGACTGGGGGTGAGTGTTCATCATCCATCATCCCCCTTTGGTATCGCTGAAACTAACAAGACAATGCGATGAAGTCAACTTGGAAGATGTCCAAGGACATGACCCGCTGATCACCTTCACAGTCCATCTGAGATGTCCTACAAGATGATACATATTGTATACACTTTGTATTAAAATTTGTCGTGAGACAGGTGGGAAATAAAGCAAATGTATTAATTGAGAGGGGCGGTATTTTAAAACAATGGGCTTAAAGAAATTGAACTAAATTGTCATGGTGTGAGGATCAACCCCCTGTCTCTGTCCAATCAGAAGTAGTGGGCCCATAATTTTGAAACATTAATGGGAGGTACCTGGGTATAGAAGGGTATAATAGATATAGAATTAGCTAATTAGTTAGAACAGGAGAGCACAGGAAGAACAGGGTCTTGGGAGCACAGAACGAGCTGATCGATTGCAGACTGAACCGCTGTCCAAAGAGGTCCTGAGGTGGGGGCGGCGGATTCCATTAGAAAGAAGACACAGAAGAATCGAGGAGGAACGAAGTGTCAGAGAGGGGAACGACGCAGGCGTCGTTGGTAGAGAGGTCACCTATCCTGTCCTGAACCTGGTCCGGAGGTCTTGGTCTCCATCTTTCTTGGGACCCATCTTTCCAACTCCTTGGCCAACGGGTTTGGTTTTCACACCTTTAGGTAAATATAAGCGTAATCTTTAGTTGTACTGCTGTCTCTATCTTCTCCTTTCTGAGGGACCGCCACTTGTGATTAATAGGTGATAATTAGTGTGCTTCCTCCTTGATATGCGATTAAGTATTATGTGGTTTGTAATTTACTCTGCTAAAGAATTTAGATAAACATTTTAAAACTTCCTGAGTCAGTGGTTATTTCAGGTGTTTATGATATTATATTTGTATGTTCTCATCTTATCCCCAATTATCAAAGGTCCGTTGGTAAGTCATTACTCTTCAATCAGGTAAGGTAATTGGTAGCAGGGAGTTTGATAAAGAGTACAACTGATTCCCACCAGCGGGAATTATCAGTTAGCGTGAATGAATGGGCCCAGGTGAGTATTTTGTGTATGAATGCTTGTTGCTAGTAACCCGCTGGATCACATGTTGTGGGGATTCTACACCTACACAAACTATGCACAGGAAACCGGGACCTCAGTGTATAGGGGTGTACCAACCTACCACCTTAGCGCCCAAAATCCCAAAACCGACTAGCTACAGTGTCTCCTTCGTTCTCCTCCAAATATCACAGAGCTACAAATGATTAGACAACCCAGAACACAACACTACCGACTCTCTCAGGAATCGCGGTAGCAAGACATGCTCTTTCGCTCGCTCACTCGTACTTGTCCACAATAAGATTAGGCAGAGTCACTGTAATAGTTCAAAATGTTTATTTTAACTATCATGCTCTACAATACAGTATACGAGCCACTACCAGCAGCAAAATGCATAAACTCAAAACAATTAGCATTGTTACAATTCCATAGAGTACAAAAGGGGAAGTCATTTTATAAAGACAGTGGAAAAAGGACTATAAGGCCTAACCACCCTCCCCTTGACTGAAAGAAGTTTATTTATATAAAGGAAGATCTCTGGGCTTTGACAGCAGACCCCATACCTTAAAGCCTAGATGCAAGGTTTACATCATAGGTACAGCGTAGCTCTTCTCCATGGAAAGGGCTCTCTCCAAGTGTCTGCCAGAACAACATGCATCCCTGTAATATCAAAGCACGAGTCTTCAGCCTTGCAGCTGTGTTTAGCATGTTATGTCTAGGTGCTAGGGACTGACCAGAACAGAATAACAAGGGGCATTGTTTATCGACCTTGCACATCGTGTTCAGACAAAACTCCAAGAAGTCAGCAAAGAATGCGAAAAGCAGGCAGTTCTCATGTGAAAGGCATAAACAGAGGCTTGCAAAAATAAAGTCATGTAGTAACGTGCGTAAAAGCAGCATCATGGCAGCAAAGCTCATGCCAACTTAGCAATGCCGACAATGTCCCTAAGAGCCATATATCAGTACTGGTATTGGTGGTGGTGGTAATGGTGGTGGGATATTGGTGGTGGTATTGGTGGTTTTGGTAGTGGTGGTGGCATTGGTGGTGGTAATGATATTGGTGGTGGTATTGGTATTGGTGGTGGTATTGGTACTGGTGGTGGTGGTATTGGTATTGGTGCTGGTGGTATTAGTATTAGTGATATTGATGGTGGTGGTATTGGTGGTGGTGGTATTGGTGGTGGTGGTGGTGGTATTGGTGGTGGTGGTATTGGAGGTGGTGGTATTGGTGGTGGTGGTGGTAATGTTGGTGGTATTGGTGGTATTGGTGATGGTAGTGGTGGTGGCATTGGTGGTGGTGGTATTAGTGGTGGTGGTATTGGTATTGGGGATGGTATTGGTATTGGTGGGGGTGGTATTGGTGGTGGTGGTAATGGTGGTGGTTTTGGTGGTGGTGGCATTGGTGGTGGTGTTGGTGGTATTGGTGGTGGTATTGGTGGGGGTGGTGGGGTGGTGGTGGTATTGGTGGTGGTGGTATTGGTGGTGGCATTGGTGGTGATGGTGGTATTGGTGGTGGTATTGGTATTGGTACTGGTGGTGGTGGTATTGGTATTAGTGGTATTGGTGGTGGTGGTATTGGTGGTGGTGGTGGTAGTGGTGGTGGTGGTATTGGTGGTGGTTTTGGTGGTGGTGGTGGTAATGTTGGTGGTGGTGGTATTGGTGATGGCAGTGGTGGTGGTATTGGTGGTGGTGGTATTGCTGGTGGTGGTATTGGTGGTGGTATTGGTGGTGATGATATTGGTGGTGGTATTGGTGGTGGCATTGGTGGTGATGGTTGTATTGGTGGTGGTATTGGTGGTATTGTGTGGTGGTATTGGTGGTGGTGGTGGTGGTATTGTTGGTGTGGGTATTGGTGGTATTGGTGGTGGTGGTTTTGGTGGTGGTAGAATTTGTGGTGGTGGTGGTATTGGTGGTGGTATTGGTGGTGATACTGGTGGTGGTATTGGTGGTGGTGGTATTGGTGGTGGTGGTGGTATTGGTGGTGGTGGTATTGGTGGGGGTGGTATTAGGGGTGGTATTAGTGGTGGTATTGGTGGTGGTATTGGTGGTGGTGGTGGTATTGGTGGTGGTGGTAGTGGTGGTATTGGTGGTGGTATTGGTGGTGGCGGTACTGTTATTGGTTGTGGTGGTATTGGTGGTGTTATTGGCTGTGGTATTGGTGGTGGTGGTGGTATTGTGGTGGTGGTGGTATTGGTGGTATTGGTGGTGTTGGTATTGGTGGTGGTATTGGTGGTATTGATGGTGGTATTGGTGGTGGTGGTGGTGTTGGTGGTGGTGGTATTGGTGGTGGTGGTAATGATGGTGGTGGTATTGGTGGTGGTGGTATTGGTGGTGGTGGTATTGGTGGTGGTAGTATTGGTGGTAGTGGTATTGGTGGTTGTGGTATTGGTTGTGGTGGTGGTGGTAGTATTGGTGGTGGTGGTATTGGTGGTGGTATTGTTGGTGGTAGTATTGGTGGTGGTGGTATTGGTGGTGGTGGTATTGGTGGTGGTGGTATTGGTGGTGGTAGTATTGGTGGTAGTGATATTGGTGGTTGTGGTATTGGTTGTGGAGGTGGTGGTGGTATTGTTGGCAGTGGTAGTATTGGTGGTGGTGGTATTGGTGGTGGTGGTGGTGGTATTGGCAGTGGTGGTGGTATTGCCGGCGGTATTGGCGGTGGTGGTGTTATTAGTGGTGGTTGTGGTATTGGTGGTGGTGGTATTGGTGGTGGTGGTGTTGTTGTTAATAAAATAGGCTTTTGAAAACAACCCGTCAGGTGGCTTTAGTGCAGATGACATGTAACACAGATGTGCTGTTGTCAGCTTCAGCCCATTAGCATAGGATTATCTGCTACTTGGAATTCTCATGACTTAATTTGCTAATCATTTCTAAATCCATTTTACTTGGGGGGTTGAAACGGACACGAAATAATGCCAGGTGAAAGTGATTGAAAGAAGGCGCCCGTGTTACGGGGGCGGTCGTGCTGCTTAAAAAAAAGCGGTTTTCAGCTGAAGCAGCGCATGTCCGGCCTGCAGTAAGAGAAACTCAATAAAGTAAATATTGCTTACAGACTAAATAACAGGTCCCGTGTAACAACCGAAGTAAAGGGGCCAGTCACCATGGGAGGGTACAAATGAAGACAAGGCCGTACTACGGAGGGACTAACAAGCCTAGTAATGATTCCGAAGGCAGCATTTACGAAAGACAATGACACGAGCCAATGAAAAATATGGGAGGAGAATGGGCGCGGCTTCTCTCCCATACTCTACTACAGCAGTCCCGCAGAGCGAGCAGTGCATGCACGCTGCCGCTAGGCTCGACCTAAAAACACAGAATGAAAAGGGGGGCAGGTGTCTAAGTAGGTCATGGACATAAAGGTACGACTTTGTTTTTAAATCATGGAAAAGGACCTGTGGTGGGTGGGGCCACCTCAAGCTGTGACGACTTGAACGAGGGGGACAATGAGGGGTTCACCACTTGTATTCAGCTACATTCACTCGGCCACTGTGAAAGAACGCTTCCTGAACTCGGAACACATTAGGGCAAGTGCTTACCTGTGGACAGTCTCTAGGGCTGGCTTGCTGAAGTGGAGCTGTCAGCGTCTCGCTGTCTGGTGATCTTTGATGTGCAAGCAGGGGCTACACCATTCTAAGAAGAACCCATAAAGAGTTCCTGATGTCTTTGGAGTAGACAAGTGTTGCTGCCAACTGTCTGAGAAGCTGTACACAGGAAGTCAGACTCCACCCTATTGGGTGGGACTTCATGTTTGTTTAAACCAATTACAGTATGGATTATATTACCTTTTAAACAATGCGAGTTTCCCAATGAAACATGGTGGGAACACTTCTGGGTCAATGCAGAATGTTCTGGCCAATTTATTTTAAGCTCTTTAATTTAGCAAGATGGTGCATCAAAACGCTTCTTCAATCTCTGTCCGGTTGGGCTTCGTTCTTTTCCAGTCTCTCCAATTCTTGGCTTTAAAATGGCCACGTCTACTTTTATCCTATTATTTTCCTGCTATGTCCATTAAGTTGCAGCATGTTTTTGACATTCTTCTGTGTGCTTTTTCTGATGGCATACTCCGAGGAGGTTTTTTTATGCTGACTTTCTCGGAGCATACTCTCCAGCTTTGTGTTTAAATCCGCAGAGCATAACCTCATCTTCAGATCATGAACATATTGATAAGGGGCCTTACTGTTGTGATCAGCACTTGAGACATTTGGGCTTCTCATTTTTTAATAAATCAATACATTTTTCAATGTTTGGCTTTTGGCCACTGGGACATATACCCCACCTCCATTTAGCCAATTTATTTTTGCTGTCCTCAACATAAATTACACCTAGCATTGTAAAATGCCCTTCTAGTATTAAGTAATTTTGACCTAGGCCTTTCTGTAACAAGAACTACATATTTCTTTTTTAATTTTTCAGTGGAACACTGCTCAGGATTTAAATGTTCAGTTCTAATGATGACCTGTCAAATTTGAAAGGGTTGAAAAGCTGTTGGCGATTTTGATTATCAAGACTAAAAACTGCTATGGTAGAATATATATAAACCAATAGACATTACTTCCCTATACGCTGCAAATGTATTAAGTGTGACAAATTCACTGCCTGAATCATGTGATCACTTACCACACTGAGCACTTTTTACTATTTTTGAAACACGAACAGCAATGTTGAGTTCCATACTGCAAAGTATGTGATGACACTGGTGTTTTTATTTCCTCTGTGAGGACGTTTGGTTTGTGGCAAAATCTGCATATTTTTTTAAGTTTTAAAGTTTATAACTTTGCTTTTGCCTACAGTGTGTTCCGTGTCCATGCTTTCATTTTGTGCAGTTCCCTGTTTTCCTCACTCCATAACTCTGCTCCACGTTCATGACCTGCCAACCATGATAGGGCGCTTTAGTAGTTCAGGTGAATATTCACCCTCACCAATTAATCTTGCTTTCCAGGGCATCGAACATGGGTCTCCAAGAAAAACGTGGAAGATTAAGGGTGTCTTCCTGTGCAGTAAGCTCCCTTTAGGGCCTACTTTGGTTCTCCCTTATTTTAGCCTAACTGCACGTTGTAGGCCACTTTGCACAGCCACACATAACACATTTATTCTTGTACAATGATATTATTTTAGAAATACGCTCTACATGTTATTATTATTCAGTTGTTCTTCTTTGGATTCAGTTTGAATATTTCGTACAAGGTTGAACAACATAGTGCCCTGTTTTTCTGTACACGAGAGGGCACAGCTGCTGTTTTCCAGTATCGCACTTCTTCTCGTATAAACCAAGACTTGACCTTTGTTAAACAGAAAGGTGGCTTCTAGCAGAGGGGAATGGTCTTGGAATGGGTGCAACAGCCTTGCGCAACCTAAGATGCAGACCACCTAACTACAAATGCCAGGTATGGGGTCCGGTGCTAATCTCAGAGGTCACTGATATATCCCTGCGCTTACGTAGTGAGGGTGGGCTTCGGCAGACATATCACTTATCATGGAAGGGCTTTTCATTGTATACAGTTTGCTTGTAATGCTGATTTCTTTGCTCAGTTGTTTTCTAATTGCAGCATAGTTGCTTCATAATAGAGCACGATAGTTTCAATAAATATTATAAACTTTTCTTGTGTATTACAAATTGTTTATTATGGACATGCATGAGTGAGAAACGAAAGGCAACGATCTGTTTCCACGGTTCGCCTGGGGCCTGCAGAGTTGTGTTCTAGGTTGCCAATTTTCCTATTACTCACTACACGAGTCCACAGCATAGACCCCCAACACATCCTGCAACACTATTTGACTCACTAATCTGTTTCCTATTTCTGTCATATTGTTGCCTTGTGGAAGATGTAGACTGCAACTTTTTTGTTTAATTCCAAGACCATTAAAAAGTTCCTGCATCTTCACCAAGGTGAAATGCAATCAATTATCAGTCAATAATGCAGTAGGACTACCCTCCTGTGAACATTTGTCCTATAAGATCGAAATCAATAACACTTTTACTGTTGAGATTCTCCAGAAAATGTCCCACTAACTGTTCTGACAGATGGTCCATTAAAGCTATGGCTTACTTCTGTAAGGTAGAGAGCACATGAAATAGAGCAAGAAAATCAATTTCCAATTTCATCCACATACATTCAGGTATTCCTATTTCCACCGTGCGTTGAACATTGCACATGAAGTAGAGCAAGGCAAACAATTTCCAATCTCCTCCAGACACATTCAGTTATTCCCACTTCCATCATACCCTTTTCAGACTGCTTGTACAGAACAAAGTTAACTTCTTCTCCTCTCTTGTATCTATGCCTGACCACCACGTAGGCTTTTCTTATTTTCTTTCACATAGGCTTTTTTGTTTGTCGTTTAGCATGTCTAACTGGCCTTCATGAGCAATGTCTAACAAACAGTCTTAACCTGATCAAACCAGGGGTATCAACACATCACCCCTGAAAGGTAATACCCCTGAATTGATAACTCAGCCTCCAGTTTGTTCTATACTTGTAACCCTGCTAGTAAAGTACTTTTCCTGGGTCAACCTTTCCTGACCTAGCCCACCACTCTTTTTACTTCACAATCTTCCTCTAAAGCTGTTCTTCACTCTTGTTTCATGAGACACCCAGTTTCAGACCAGCTTACTACTTGCTACTGAACATTCATATTCACCCAAATCATAATCCTCCATGATACATCCATCACCCCCTTTGAAAGGTAATCAGAAAAAACAATAATCTTATTTTTGACCCTAGGGACATGCTCAGCCCTATAATGGCGCTCTAATAATTTGAAACTATATTTCACCAGTTATGCTGATGTCCTGTAAGAGTGTACAATGCTTCCACTTAGAAATGATACCACTAGCTTGTGATCAGTCCACAGTCTCAATTTGGTACACATAGGTCCTAAATTTGTGAATTGCAAAACACATGCTGTCATCTTCCTTTCAATCGAGTATATATATTCTTAGACTTTACTGACAGGCTTTCAGAGTGTAAAATGCAAAAGCTATAGTGTGATTCGTCCAAGACACTTTTGGTGAAAGTGCTGCTCCCAGACAACAATCACTTCCATTCATCGTGATGATAGTACAAAGTTAAAGGGCAAATAGACTCATCCCTTGTGCATGTGCAAGGGAAATGTTTTCGTGCTCTTTGGCTCATGAGAACCTTACTTCAGTGACATTGTTTTCAACATATCAAGGCCTCATTTAGAGACTGGATCCTCTGTCACAAATGGGACAGATATATCCTCCATCTTATAAGAAGTGTATTATATCCTATGGCACTTTAATAAGCCGGGTGGAATATCTGCAGGTTTGTGACACAGTAATTGGCCCATTAACTTTAAATAAGGCCCTTAGTATAGGGCACTCCCATGCTTATAAATGGCATGTTGTTTTCTAATAGAAGGTGCAGATGCCTCTTCTATAGCCTTAAACACCCCCAACCTTGGTGCAACACCTTTATCTGTAATTATGTATCCTAAATATTAAATTTTCTTGACTCCAAGATACATCTATCCTTCCTCAGGCTGAATGCCCTACTCTCCATTATGGCATAGAATGTCATTCAGCCACTTTGTATGCTCAAACTCATCTGCCATATAACAAAATATAAATTTGAAAAAATAAAACCCTCACTAAATCTTTCAGAACATCACTCATCAGACATTAAAAGCAGATGCCAACCAGAATGACATCCTATAAAATTGGAAGATTACATCCAGGGTAATCAATGTCAAATGCCTAAATTCCTTAGTCAATAAAATGATAGGCTTCCCATGGGTCCAACTTTAAAAAAATACTTGCATCACTAAGCATGTCAACCATCTCTTCTATGCAACCTTCCACCGGTATAGTTCTGTCGATGCATGTAACTTCTATGCCCATCCCTAATTTATTGTTGTTTGTGTGCCCACACTGTGAATGGTAACCAAAGTGACCTCTCTATTGGTTCAGTCACTCGGTTCTCTCTCAGATCAGATAACATCTTGCTCAATACTTCTCTGGCACTCAAAGGGGCCATTTGTAAATTGTCTTTATTTTGAAAACTAATTCAAAATTGGTCAGCGTCCATAATCTCTCTTGAAACACCTCCTCTTCTCTAATCACAATATCCTTTACATGTAATAACTCATCAATCAATGTCAATAAAATTTTCAATGTTCAATAAATGTGTGAAAGTCTTTTTTCTGCTTTTAGAAATGCCGTCTTTGGACCCGCCATCAGGAACTCCAGCACACCAGAGCTTTGGGCTTAAGAATTATGATTATTGAGATTTCTCCCAGGGTCACTAATTTAACCCCCTGGGAAACACAGGGTAAGATTTTTGGCAACTGATGTTTGGGCTCCTTTGGGGGCTGCTACATTACTGGCAGCCTCCGGAACACTTTACAATATGTTGGTAGTGTAATGCCTTCTCTGGGGCACCACAAGCACTATATGTAGATTTCTCAACCCTACTGCTAGGGCTTATGGGCCAATCTTCTGTAACCTTGTGGGGGCTTTTAGCCATTTCCCTGTCCGGGGAATATGTTTTTTTAAATGCAGCCTTGTGCTCAGCTCAAAAATGCCTTTTTTTTTTTTTACAAAGATGTGTGCCTGGTCCCAAGCATGGCACCACATTACCTATATAATGTTGGCTACGGTGAAACCACCGCAGCCTCAGTGGCCCCTGCCAGCTCCTGTACTCAGCTACTGGGACCTGAACTCCTCTTTGTCTCCCTCTGCCCCAGCTACTGCAATAGCTCTTCACATCCGATGGGAAGAGTGCAGGAGCAGTGACCCGCGCCTCATAGGCCACTCTTCTTCGGCACTAGGGCTCCAAGAGCATAGGGGCAATGCTCCTGGGTCCCTGGTCTTCTCCGTCAACCAGCAAAGATTCGGGCACAGTTTCCCTCTATGTTGTCTTTTTTTTCGTCCTTTTGCCGGTTTCTCTGTGCCGGTCCTTGGTGAAGGGGGGTCCCCAGGGCCAGTACAGTAAAGAAAAGCTCCCCTGTCAGAAATGGGGGTCTCTAGTTGGCAGAGGTAGGTACCTTTGTCCAAATAGGGACCCTTGCTTCTAGTCAGGGTAAGGGGGATACACTCCTAAAATAACCCCTGCTCACCCCCTTGGTAGCTTGGCACGAGCAGACAGGCTTATCTCAGAGGCAGTGTGTAAAGCATTTGTGAACACATACAGTAATACAGTGAAAACACTACAAATGGACACCACACCAGTTTAGAAAAATAAGTAATCTTTATCTAAACCAAAACAAGACCAAACGACAAAAATCCACAATACAGTATCAAAAATATCCTTAAAAAATAGGTTATTCACTTAAATCAAGCTTCTAGCAACAAATAACTCCACATGGAGACATTACGACGTCGTGACAGATGAAAAATCCCAAAGGACGGTGCCGACCGCGAGGTGCGCGGCATCGGGCCCGGAGTCAAGCAGACCCACAAAGAACAGTGCCTTGGAATTGATGAAAGCAAAGGCGGTGCACAGCGTCGGGGAGGTGATGCTTCGTTGGCGCCTGCGGCGTTGGTTCCTTATGACTCCAGGGGAGGTGATGCCTCTGTTCCTTACTGCAGCGCAGGGGAGGTGAGACGTCAGTTCCTTACTGTGTTGGGGAGGTGAAGTCACGGATGGCGGCGAGGCGTCGGTTCCTTACGACGGTGCGATGTCGATGAATTCAGGAGTCACCCGTGTCGAGGATCGGCTCCGCGTTGATGAAGCACCGGCGTCGGTGCTGCGGTGCGAGTTGGGACGTTGCGTTGTGGACGTCACAAGCGGTGTCCTCGGCTCCTGTGCAGGCAGCGGCCTCGCTGATGACTTCGGAGTCAATGTGGCAGGGCGTCAGCAGGCGTCGGGTCTATGGTGCAAGTCGGGACGGTGCGTCGTGCTCTTTACGAGCGGTGCCCATGGCTTCGGTGCAGTATACGGCATCGCTCGCCGGCGTCGGAGTTGCAATTTTCTTCTGTGGCAGCTGAAACAGCAGTTCCAGATGCAGAGAGACAGAAGGGATGAAGTGTTTGTGTCCCTGAGACTTCAGAACAGGAGGCAAGCTCAGTTTCAAGCCCTTGGAGATCTTTTCTTCAAGCAGGTGACAAAGCAAACAGCAAAGTTCTTTTTCTCCTTTCCTTGGCAGCAAGCAGCCACTGCAGGCCAACCCCAGACAGCAAACAGCAAGGGGCAGTATTCCTCCTCAGCTTATCCAGCTCTTCTCCTCGGCAAAGGTTCCTCCTGATTTCACAGACGTGATCTAAAAGTCTGGGGTCTGGGCCCCTCTTTTTATCCACAAAAATCCTTTGTTCTCTGAAGGCAGAGAGCGTCTATACCCAGCCAAAACCAGTTCTGTCCTCACTGGTGCAGCTTCCTGGCAGGAGGTGGAGACAGCATTGTTGAAGGCAGACCAGGCCCATGGAGGTGAAAGGAAATCTCCTCCCCCTTCTCTAAATGCAGCCCAGGTCTATTCAGCCCAGCCCTGACTCATCAGACTTCTGGAGCCACTGCCCCTCTCCAGCCCCTGTCATCCAAAAGCCAGACATGCAATACACAAACCTAGCAGAGGCACACTGGATGGTTAGGCAAGAAAATACCTACTTTCTAAAAGTGGTATTGTCTTAGGGTTTCTGCACATACACAGAGCTATGCACAGGATAATGGGACCCCGGCATATAGAGGTTTGCCTACCATATACCGTAGCACCCAAAAACCCCAACCCAACTAGCTTAGCATCCCATTAGCACCCAAGTACCAATGATTGGACAACCCAGAACACTGTATCTTTATCTCAGGACTCGCAGAAGCAAGAACACTCTTTCGTCACTCACTCGTACTTGTCCACAAGGTGCGTAGGAAGAGACACTGGATAGGTTAAAATGTTTATTCCAACTTACGTGCTCTAATGTACAGTACACGTGTCAGTACTAATAGCATAATGCATATGACTAATATAAGCAGCATGGTTACAATTCCATAGAATACAAACGGGGAAAGCATCTCAGAGCTCTGTGGATAAACGTATAAATAACATTACCACCCTCCCCTTGCAGTAAGATAGTTTATTATAATAATAGAAGACCTCTGGGCTTTGACTAGCGAACCCCCATACCTCAGTCTCTAGAAGCAGAATTACATCAGCAGGACATCATAGCTCTTCTCACTGAAAAGGATTTCTCCAAGTGTGTGTTAAGCGCTAGTAAACCACAGTATTAACAGCATACCAAATTCTTCATGGCAATTGCACCTAATGTTATGTCTGGGTGCGCGAGACTGGCCATATCAGGAAGAACCAAAATACATTGTTATGCGACCTTGTACATGTTTGTGCAGACTGAGCCCAAAAAGGTGAACAACAGAAAATGCAGACAGTGCAAAAGAACTTGGCACGAGCAAAGGGCGAGGGAGGCCCGGCTCAGTGTAACGTGCGCAAAGAAAAGCAGCATGGCAGCCAGGCCTAGGCCAACATAACAAGGCAGGTAACAATCCACAAGACACCCTCCCCTGGTCAGTCCAGCGGCCAGGACAGAGGCCCATCAGAGGAAGAACACAGCCGTTGGAGCACAGGGAGCGCCCAAACGGCGAAGGGCAGGTCAATCCATGAAAGTGTAAGTGCAGAGAAAAGCCATACCCTCCAAGAGTTCATCATTGGAATTGTCAAAAAACAGAGATGCCATCCAATCCATGAGATCAAAGAGCAGGAATGCTCCTCAACAAAGGGAGCATCCAGAAGCAATGCGGGACAGCTTGCGTGATAATTGAAACAGCTTCGTTGTAGGAGATCCTGGGCAGCCGCCCAGATATCCCATTGCGCCAAAATCCCCAGTGCAGCCGCACGCGCCATACAGCCAGCAATGGAACAGTCCTGCTCATGGGCCTCTAAGGGACCCATCAACTGAACAAAATCCGGAACAGACAATGACGAATTGGAGAGGCAATAATCCAGAGTCCAGGTGAAAGGACAGCGGACACAAGTCATCACAGGTTGCACGCAAGTGAAATACGCAAAGCGAAATGAAAGAGTATATGACACACTCAGTGTCGCCAATGGCAAGACACCAAAACCGGCCAAAAGGCGCTCACGGAGCAGCTGGAGGCGTTCTGGATCGAGCAGGTCCCATCGGGGAGCAGCCATTGCGCAGAAAGCAAATTAAGAGCAAGACACCAGCCGCTAAAGCGAGGATCAATGGGAAACCGCCAAAGACACTGGAAAAAATAGAATGAATAAACGCCGGGATGACACCAAAAATAGTTTGGAAGGAGGACACCAAGCCCGACCCCACGACCTTAAAAAGTGTACCAGACCCTCTGTGTTAGATGCGTTAAAAATACGATGAATTAACTCCCAAAATGTTGTTTAACAGAATCAAGGGACGAATGTTGCAGCCATTGTTTGCATAATTTACCAACAGAATATGTAGTGACAGTACGGGAATCAGTAAATCTCGGATCAGGCCTATCCTGTGTGTAACTAGC
>CAWUFW010025714.1:0-41307 GCA_963921515.1 Calotriton arnoldi
AAGGCGTACTTGGACAGTACATCTATTATGGTTTATATATTTCAAGCTCCGTTATTATGCTTGGCTAGATCTTGAAGACTGATTATGTCTGCCTGCCATTGATAATCTAGCTGCATATTAACAATGGTCGGTCTCCTCTTAAAATGCCTTCTGACTGACTTGTGGAGTGAATACCCCAGATAATCAGGTCTTCACCTGCGCTCTGTTTACTGGCTCATTTTCAACTAGAACTCTTCTCAACAGAGCTTGGGCGCCTCAGAAGCTTCTGAACCTGCTTGTATTGTAATAAAGCTTCCTTAACCCATCCCTCAACATGTTAACAGCCCCTGCATTACATGAAATGAAAGACGATGGCTTTGTGTAAGGGCATTTTATAAAAAATAAAGAATGTTAGCAACACATAAACAGGCCGTACTTTACAGTTTAAGGGTACATGTCTTGTCGTTGGAAAGTTTGTTGACTTTTCACTACGTATACATAATATGACACATGATACACACTTTACTAGGGGCCCGGTAGATAATTTGCTTCAGCGTCACAAGTTTTGATATTTTTACAGCTATAAACTCAACAGCTCTAGACTGGACTTCCCGTTCATCCCTCTCATTACATTGTACACTCAGGATACTGACGGCATTCAAAAGATTGTACAATTCTCTGTCATACAATACAAACCCTTTATTTCTGAAATAATCTTTGGTCAGAAGCTCCAAGGCAATATGTAAGCTGTTCATCGGTGATAGTATTAGCTCCCTTATAATGCATTTGTACTTGCTCCAGTATTCATCCATTGCAGATAGCCACGTATTGATACACCAGTTGGCTATGCATGTAGGACTGTCACACTGCATCGCCGTGGGAGGCTCACCAAGCTTCAGATGGTGCAGAATTACAGGTTGTATTTAAGCTATTCTTTCTATGAGCAACACATATACCAATCTGGCAATACATTTGCATCCTGGACGTAACTCAGAAGCATCTTGCGCACCGACATTCTGATGCTTGTCCTAAAAGTGAGTAAGTATGTAACAATACATAATAAAATAATGACACGCTACCAGGGGACTCGTCATTTTTTAAAACAGTTTTCGTGGGGCTAAAGAGCTGACTCATACCTGTTTCTATATCCCTTTCTCCCATCCTTCCAACAAAATACGTACACAAACCTTGCACACAACAGAGTTTTGAGCTTGGTTCACTCTAGCATCTGATCTATTTGAGCGCGGTCGACAAAACTTTAATCATATCAAGGTGGACATTTTTCTTTTCCTCAGACAAACCATACATCAACCATAACACTTCATAAAACTTTGTTTGGGTCTAGAAAGCAACATATATGATGAATAGTTCTTGAAGTGTATGAGTCGTATAGACACTTGTGAGCCTCCTGCCGTGGATCATTCATTTTATGGCCATAACAGTGGTCATTATTGTCATGTATGGCACACATGCTCACAATAATTACAGCAAAACCTTTAACAGGCCATATGGCGTCGTAGGGTATGCCTGGAGCTTCCTTTTCAAAATCTGCGATATTCTAGGTACAAATACATTTCTTATGCAACTCTTTTTTTTGGATTGTGGAAATTTCAGTCTGTTTTGAACAGCATAAGCAGTAAAAATTTATGACGTTAACCTTTAGCGATGTCCCCTCTACCACGGCTCTTTTTGCTTATGTTTTCTACAGTTCAAAAAAGAAAGAAAGACAGCCTATTAGTTAAAAATAAAATATAGCCGTATATATGGTATAAGTAGGTGTTTATACAGATTTGTACTACTCTCGTCATTTTCGTGGCACTCTGCAGCGGCTCTGACATCTTGAGAGTCAATGAGGTCCATTGAGGCATAACCGGCATCGGAGTTTGCGCATGGCTGTTGCACGATGATAGCCTTTGGAGCCAATTCTTTCAGAAACCCTAAATCTTCACAGACCTATAAGTTAGAAGCTGTTATAGATTCTTCACCATCTTCCATGTCGATGAAATTGTTTCCAGCATTTGTTTCATTACTCGAGGCTTCGCTGCCGCTGTTGGAGCCCCTAATAGAAGATATCAGTTGCGGCAAATCCTTCAGGCTGAGCGTTTCCAACCACCCACAGAGCTGCTTGTCAAAACCGGTGACTTTATGACCACCCTCTTTAAGGTCGCTCTGCTGCGCATTCTGCTCATTGCTGCTGGTGTCAGGCTACGATAATATCTATCGATAGTCTTCAAACCATCATCAGAGGGTGAATTTTTGATGAGGCGGCTTTATCTCTTCATAATGACAGAGCAATCTCTTTCTGGAGGAAGGGTCCTGGGTTTGGCACATGCTGCTTAGGAGCTTTCTCATATGTAATCTATGCATCAAAAAGGGGGCATACTCCTCTATTTGACATCATGGTCTCCTGATCTCCAGGGGCTCTGGTTTGTTGAGGGCTGCTGCATAGCCCAAACCACGTGGTAGAACCATGAGCATGTGACTAGCACATGACCAGGGTGATGTGACAACTCATGTGACCCGTAAATATCAAAGGAGGGAGTGGAGAGAGGAAGTGTCCAGAGGGACACAGGGAGTGGATTCAATCTCCCCTGGCTATAATTACTAAACAAATAGAATCCACCCACAACAATTCAAAGTTGTAAAAAGATGTATGGTCTTGCGGGCGATGTGTATCCTACAATGGAAGGAGGCACAATGTGTTCTAAAAATACCCCTCACACACCAAAAGGGCCCTTGGTGTCATGCTTCATCATAGGGGTCTTCGCACTCCTCTACGGAGTGTGGCGTGCTACTAACCAACGAATACGCGGGAGCACTTAAAGTAACCACCATGTGTAGTGTGTGAGGGTGTGAGTGGTAGGGTCTACAGTGATTAGTGAGTGAATATTAAAAAATACCTGGCAAATGAGGACTAGAAAGATTTTTAATAAACCCCTTTGCTGGTATTGTTAAAAACAGTGAAATGGAGGTTTAACGTATTAATGTACGACACCTCCTGTGTGTCTGTGTCAACATGTTTCGAAGCCAAAGCTTCTTCTTCAGGACGGGTACACAGATCCCTACCCTACTCACAAAAGACAGTAAATACCGTCGAAAACATAGGGAATTCTATGTGTAATTTATATGTATAATGTGCCTATTAGGCTCAATAGGTTAGGCGACAAAGTGAATATCTCTATCTCCTTCTGAAAAGCAACACAAAAGTATAAAGGTACATTTTCGCTCGTTAAAATATTCCAGACGTGAAGATCGTGACCTGTAAAGTGATATATACAGTGTCTAAGTAAAACCAGAAAAACTATATAGTGTCAGTGCAGTTTTCCTGTAAAAAAGGTGGACAAAGACTAGACATACACAACAAGTAACATAAAGCACACACACTATGTAGGACTGTTCCTTGTAAACCATTGGCAAGCGTTTAAGGAAAAAGGAGGAAATAACGTGAACTGAAGAAAAGGTGGCATACTTGCTATCCGGAAGTTCAAGGCCTCATGAGCCTAGGAGGAAACGCAGGGGACTCTGTGCTAATGAGCAATGTGAGGAAAAGGAACTGTATTTTAACTGAGAAAACCCCACTTACTTGGTCAGAGCAGATCGTGGTCTAGTTGAAGCGGCTGTGCCGTACTTACGAATGCGAGGGTACTACCTCACCCGACCGTCCCCTCTGTGACTCCGTGGATACTGCGAGACCAGGAGGCGGTCGATGTTAAATACTTTACTTAATTGGCCAATTAAGTGTAGGTATGTGCATGTCGGCATGTCCAAGTACAAGCCCTGACCGCCGATACCGATGATTAGCGCGGAGTCAGGAGGGAATGCTAATATGACTAGACCGCTGCCAGTGAGGCGTGAAGCGGTTGCGGGGAAAAGCGGAAGTAAGGAAAAAGTACGCTCAGTGCTCTGCGCGTGCGTCTGCTCATGACGCTGTTCGTGCATCGAAATGAAACTAGACCGCTAATGGTAGAAGTCATGCTGTGTGAGCGTATTTCCAGAAGAAAACATTTCAATCCCAGAACGGGAGAGAAAATAGCGTCCAAATACTGGAGCGCTATTTGGAGTTTTGAAACCAGATTGTATTATGCTGAATTTTTTTTTTAATAATAAAAAAACTATTTTGTGTCCAGATATTCCAGCGCTATTGGGAGTTCAAAAAATGGGGGGGGGGATTTTGAAATCATCATGAATGTTATATGCATATAAGGGTCATAGTACTGCACCCCAGAATGGAATGTATCGTTCTAAGTGGAAAGGGAGAGCATGTATTAGCGCTTGAGCAGAGTTTATTCTGCGCTAAAAAAGTGCGTTCAAAGTGCTGACAAAAAGATAAAAGTGAAGCGAAAGGCCAACATAAAAATTGTGGGCATTCTCACAGTCATTGTTAAACGCCCCAGAGGGGAAAGAAAAAGGATACAGTTGGAGGGGTATTGATGGACCACGGGTTCCTTGTGATATACTTAACTAGATGTCTTCCAGATTATGGAGAGGAAATGGTCAAAAAAAGGGAAATATATCGAGGTGCATACTTCCAAATGATAAATAGGTACCATGGCTCCCTGCGGATGTGGACAGAGACATCCCGTTCAAATGAAAAGGTTCCACGGTATATTATCATTCAGACCTAAGGTGTTAGTACCCAGACGGAAAACCCAGCGTTGTTCTTTTTCTAAAAGGCCACGGTCTGTTGCTAGTTGTTCTATTACTGTCCATCGGAGGTCGTTTTCTCCGTGGGTAATGTGACGCCATTTTCGGGGTGCTTTTCTTACACCGAACGTTGCTCTTGTGCTCTCCGATGCGGACTTTGACCGGCCGTGATGTCATCCCAATGTATTCCAAACCACAGGGGCACATTATCATGTAGATGACATTGCGACTGTTGCAGGTGGTAAGCTTCCTCTGCTCCCATTCACTGCCATTTCTGAACTTAATCTTAGAACTCTTGCTGGTTAGATGGCAAGTGCTGCAATTGCCACATGGGTGGTGGCCCTGGATTGGTTGTAAAAGAGGAGTTCTTGTCATTACTGTTGAATCAGCTCGTGGTCGAGTGTGGACAATCATGTCTCTGAGGTTTTTGCCTCTTTTGTGTGTGAACATTGGTTTTTCAAGATTGAGATCTCCACAGTTAAGGATTCTCCAGTGTTTGTTCACAATTTTAGATATCCTATCTGAATGGGTGTTATATGTGGTCACGCAAATTGGTCTGGCATCTGGGTATTTTTGCACCTTGTCTTCCAGCAATGCCTCCCTGTTGTTATTGCGTGCCCTCTTCATAGCTTTATCAATGATAGGGGTAGGGTAGTTCCTATGTGACAATTTAGTCTTTAGATCCTGAGCTTGTTTTTTGAAGTCTTTGAGGTTGGTGCAGTTGCGCCGTAGGCGGAGGAACTGGCCATATGGGAGATTGTCCCGTAGATGGCGCGGGTGAAAACTGTCGTAAAGTAGCAGACAGTTTCTTGCCGTGGGTTTAAAATGTGTGGTGGTTTTAAGACATCCATTTTCTGGGTATATATTTAAGTCTAAGAACACCAATTGGTCTCTTGATACAGTACTGGTGAATTTGAGGAAAGGGTTCTGCTGGTTGAGCCAAGTCATGAATTGTTCCGTTGATTCGATGTCCCCATTCCAAATGACTAGCAAGTCATCTATGTAACGTTTCCAGGTACTGATGTTGTGCCTCAAAGGATTGTCCTGGTGGAGAATTTTGCTACTCTCCAAGTGGTGTACATAAAGCCCTGCCAGACTTGGGGCGAAGGTGCTTCCCATGCTAGTACCGTGTTTTTGAACATACAGTGTGTTTTCATATTCAAATTTTTTTTTAGTTAAGGCTAGGGCAATGAACTCCATGACCAGGTTCCTTGGTGTTTGGTACTTCCATGGGTTTGAGAATAAGACTTCCTCAATGATGTTAAGAGTCTCGTCGTGGGGTAGGCTGGTGTATAAACTCTCTACGTCGAGACCTAGGAGTAATTGTCTCTCAGGATCGAAGGTAAGACCTTGTAATAGCTGCAGTACAGCTTTTGTATCTTTCAAATATGTATCCGTTTTTTGAATCAAAGGGCGTAAGAATGCGTCAGCAAATTTAGACAAGGGCTCCAGGATGGAGCCTATACCCGACACTATCGGACGACCAGGGGGTTGCTCCAGGTTTTTATGTATCTTGGGGATCGTGTAGAAATATGGCGTCCTGGGTGATTTTTGTATTAGGAAATCTCCCTCCTTTTTCGACACCCAGTCATGCGCCAGGGCTTCTTCCACCATCCCCGTGATCTTTATCCTTAATGGTTCTGTTGGATCCTCCTGTGTAATCGCGTAGTTCCTTCTGTCCCCCAGAAGTATCCTGCATTCGTTGTCATAAGCTACTGATGTCTGGATAACTATGGCACCACCTTTATCGGCTGGTTTAATTGTAATCTCTTTGTTGTCTGACAGTTGCTGTATTGCTTCTTTTTCCAATTTGGTGGTGTTCTGAAAGGAAGTATAATTCTCAGTCGTGATTCGACTTAGGTCTTCCATAACTGCCCTCTCAAAGGTCAGTAATTCAATAGGTAGTGTTGTATCGGGTGGAGTAAATGATGATTTCAGTCGTAAACCCGTATCCAAGGCTTCAAATGCCGGGGTATTTTTCTCTTTGAAAAAAGCCCGTAGCTTCAGTTTCCTGATAAATTCCTGCATTTCTGCATGGATCTTGAATTTGTCTAGTCTGTTGGTTGGTACAAAGCCCAAGCCTTTCTCCAAGACTCGTTTTTGTGTTGGTGTTCCTTCCTGTGTGGTGATGTTTACCACTAGTTGCCCCTCTTGCTGGTGGATGGCTGGTTGTTGATTGAGCCGGTCATGCTCCGTGTCGAGACGCGGGGGTCCTCTGCTTCTCCTATTGTCCAGTGTACACTGTTGCCTCTCCTGTTCCTGCCTCGTCTGGGTCCTGGGCGTGATCCTAAAAAAGGCGGTGGTCCGTAATAGTTCTGATCATATTCAGGTACCCATTGTGGGAAAGCACCCCCCCCCCAAGTGGAGGTCCAAAAGGGTATTGTTGGTAAATTGGCGGTCCTTGGTAGTTAACCCAGCCCCTCTGTCTGGGGTTGTATGGTCGTTGGTATTGTTGACCCCCTCTCTGGTACCTAGAGGTGTTTCTCTTACTGGAATTGGAACCATTGGAGCTGGTGTCAGAGACGTCACTGTCTTGATCGCTGTTGAAATCTTTCTGCACATAATCATCCCTTGTGTATGGGTAATCTTTTTCGTGGGAAAAGCGATCTTTATCTTTTTTAAGTTTATTGTATTTACTTTGTTTGAGGGTGACCTCAAACTCTGTCATTTGTTGGTTCAGTTCCTCAAGGCGTTTTTTTAGAACTGAATGGGATTGGTAAGTTATCAATTGTACCTCCAATTTTTGAATATCTATTTTGAGTTCTTGTGCTATTCTGGTGGCGGTTTTTATAATCAGGACTAACCAGTCTCTGGTACAATGCCACGAGATGAGTGACCAGTCCTTTTTGAAAACCTTGTCGTTCTGAAAAATGAAAGGTTTGTTGCGGACAATCAGTCCTTGGGGCGCCGCGTTGGCCCTCAGGTATTCGGTCATGAATAGGCCATGCAGTGCTGTTTTAATTGGTGTTCTTCTGAGGTCAACCAATTCATCCCACTCATGTGACCCAACACAGTCATATGACACCCCCCCACTCAATCAATCAATCAATCAATCAATCAATCAATCAATCAGGGGTTTGTAAAGTGCAGCTACTCACCCTTGAGGGACTCAAGGCTCTGGGGGGGGGGCGGCTCCGTAGGATGCTAGGTCATCTGAAAGCCAGGTCTTGAGGTCCCTCCTGAACTGGAGCAGTGTAGGGCTTTGTCAGAGGTGGAGGGGGAATTCGTTCCAGGTCTTGGGTGCGAGGTAGGAGAAGGACTTTTCACCCGTCCTGGTCCTGTAGATGCGTGGGATGGTGGCCAGAGAGAGGTCGGCTGATCGGAGGTTTCTCTTGGGGGCATGGAAGGAAACACATAGGGGCCTAGTTGATATTAAAAAAAATTGAAGGAAGTTTGGTGGACATGAAGTAAACCTCCATGACCATAGGAAGGCTTACTCACAGTGGCTTTTGATGAATAGTTTATTTGCTGATGGAGTTCAAGCCTGTGTGGCCTCAAACACGTGAACACTTATCCTTGTTAAATGTTCATACAACGGAAATGAGCTGGCATATATCATATGCTGTATGAGCATGGGAACCGAGGCTAATGTCAATGGAGAATAAAAGAATAATGAACCAAATGCAATGAATATGCAAAAATGGTTTAGTGTAAACATAACTTGCCCCTCGCATATTTTCTTGCTCACACAAACACTTCCCACAGAAAGTGCCCATCTCAAATGCTGAGCTGTCCCCACCTCTTAGCTCCCGAGGAGAGGAATCCAAGAATAACTTGCTCAGCCAAAATATTTTCATATTGGGCCCGATTCACAGAACTAATCTGAGACAAAATCCTAAACTTACTACTTTTGGTATTCACAGAAGGCATTTAGTAGTAGTAAAGTTAGGATTTTGTCTTAAGTTTGTCTTAAGTTTGTCCTAAGTTTGTCCTAAGTCTGTCTTAAGTCTGTCTGAAGTCTGTCTTAAGTCTGTCTTATGTCTGTCTTAGGTTTGTCTTAAGTCAAACTTAAGACAAAATCCTAACTTTACTACTACTAAATGCCTTCTGTGAATACCAAAAGTAGTAAGTTTAGGATTTTGTCTCAGATTAGTTCTGTGAATCGGGCCCATTGTCATTATTATTTGAAGAGTGCCTCACTTGCACTCAGTAGATCAGGCTAAGCATCGGCTTGTTTTTATTTTCTTTATTTAAATAATCATGCAAATCTGTTTGAAACGTACAATCATTAGTGTATAAATTTGCGCTTTGCTTTCGCAAAGGACCTCGCTTCATTCGCCCATGCAAACCAAAACTCTGGACAATTGATCCTCTGATTCACAGACTATTATTCTTTCTCATGTTAATAAACCTTTCAGAATTCAATAGGTACGGGATTCGATTTTCTTTTTCATGGTGCTAGATATGGCCAGTTTTAACAGTGGTCTCTCCTACCATTGTACAATCACTTACCATCCAGACCACACTTACAATGACTTACCACAGACCATCCAGCACACCACAGCCAGACTCGTCCTCGGAACACCACGTCACGAGCACATGACCCAACACCTACGAGACCTCCACTGGCTCCTCGTCAAGAAGAGGGTCACCTTCAAGCTCCTCATCCACACCTACAAATCCCTCAACAACATCGGACCCAAATACCTCAACAAGAGAGTCTCCTTCCACGTACCCAAGAGGAACATCCGCTCTGCCGACCTTGCCCTAGCAGAGGTCCCTCGCATCCGCAGACACAGAGCAGGCGGGAGAGCTTTCACCTACATCGCAGCTAAGACCTGGAACGAGCTCCCGGTGAACATCAGACGCTCCCCTACCCTGCACACGTTCAGGAAGGACCTCAAGACCTGGCTCTTCGACTGATCCGGAGCTGCCCCCCCAGCACCTTGAGACCCTCACGGGTGAGTAGCACGCTTTACAAGCCCCTGATTGATTGATTGATTGACTTATCGTTTGCCATGGGAACTCCTTGAGTACTAATCAGTTAATAGCTGATCTGATAGTCGTCTAGCAGATGGATCTTATAAACATGCTATTTGCACTTGATTATTCTGCCTGTTTTCTCTACGAAATTCATTAACTACCTCTGAAGCAACATATACATATAATAGTTATGCTCTGCTACCCAAGATTCATATATAGTAGTAGGAGGAGTGATTGAAACCTTGCAAGGCTCATTCATTACTATGGTTTGGCACTCCTTGTGTGAATGAGATGCTATAGATACAGGTGCAACAGTTGATCGAACCTGCTAACCATGGATTTTGTCCTATAAGCTCAAGGTTCTGGTCTGTGTTTGAGAGGATTACATCGCAAGGGCACAGCTAGCTTATGAACTTTTCAATCATGATTTTTGCCGCCCAACATTTGTGTGTGTGTCTGTCTGTCTGCCTCTGTGTGGGTGAAAAGGTTGGTTATGGGTATGGGAGACTAATACATACATGCACATCTTTGTGTGTAGGGAGGTTTTTGTCCCAGTTGTAGCAATCTCTTCATCTGCACCTTTGAAATTAAGGGTGTAAAGTGTATCTGAAATAAGGTCACAATATTATATGAATGCCCATAAAGTTTTGATGTAGGTATTGTGTAACTTACCAATACCACCACCACTGCCACCCCATCTCTTATAACACCCATATTGTCCCTCCTATCAAAACATACAACTGCACAAAATGTGCCATACTTTCAACAGTTTTCCATCAGTGTTTGTAAATGTCTGCAGCTCCTGAATCGGTGGATAATGGCCCGGCATTTGAATTTAAAGCACCTATGTAGAGCTTGTGTACATTCATGTATTTCTAAAAAAAAGTCATTTCATACGGCAGCTATCTGAGACAGTCTACTGAAACATAACACAAGCAAGAATTGGCAAAGCCAATAGTTCACGCCTATGCAAGATCTTTTGGCTTTATCAATGTTTTTAGCCATGATGCATAGCAGCGCAGCCGCAGTGGAACATGGCTGAAATGAAAGAAAATAAAAAAGCTAGAATTAGTTCAACGCTAGCTGCCAGTCACATGCAGGCTCTGTATTCTTTCTGTAGGCTTTTACCCTCTGAAATGTAAACACAGCACTCTGGAAGAGGCTGAGAAGACTCCTCTACTATGGCTTAAATCTCGCTAGATTTCTGGATAATTATGCAAAGTTATTAACATTCTATCATTCAAACCACGTTTTGTTCCATATCAATAGCATGAAACAAAGTGTACTTGATACTGTGGCCCATAAAATGAAAGGAACATAGGGTCTGTCTTTTGTAAATTTTGGCCAATCAAGCGGTGGCCATGCCAGTGACCAAGGTGGCCTCTTGAGATTAAACTGGTAGACCTAACGAGAGGGCTTCCACTTTCAAACCCACTCTTGAGAGCCCTGCAGGACCGGCACCGGATGCCTACCAGATCTCTGCACTAGTTGGAGGTCTGCCATCTCGATGTGGAGTAGATCGACTCTTGTGGCCTGGCATGGGCCTTGGATGAATTGCTGCAACTGTGGCCTTGGATGAGCCTGAGGCCTCGCCGGGCCGTGCAGCTGGTTTCCAACACTTGTCCACAGGCACGTGGTGTCATGGCCTGTTGCAGCGATATGCCACGATCTGTACTGACCTGCTGGTGGATGCCAGTGCAGAATGGTATTCCTGCTTTACATTTTGAAATGGAGGTACACAGTGCAACTCCCTCATCTCTCTGGGACATCATTTCAGCGGGCAGAAGATGTATGAAACTTGCACCAGAGGCCGTCATTAAAAATCGTTGTTTCCCCCCAATCTGAGATGGCCACTCTGGTGCCTGCTGCACTCTTGCTTTGGCCCCCCATTCTGAAGCCCAGTGACTCCTTCCTTACTCTGGCATGGTGAGGTGCTGGTGAGGCAGCTGCCCCCTGGCTGTGTGGAGCTTTTGGTGTGAAGGTGCTGGTGGCTATTCTGTGCAGGCTCTGGATCTCTCCTCATCACTATGCACTGTGCGGGCTTCTGGCCCATTGAGGGTCGCTGGAAGTCTCAATCTCCGCAGAGGTGGCATGAAAACCTATATATTTGCTTGCTCCAAAGTGCTGATTGATTGTGCCCTGGTGTTCTAGAGTTCAAAAAGTTTTATTGAATGAATTTTCATGGATGATAAAACAATACCAAAAATAATACCGGACAGTAAGGTATATAGAAACATAGCATTATAAGGAATATAATCAACAATTAACAATTCAATATAATACCTATAACAACATTGGTAACTACATATTCATATAAATAATAATATAAACTAAAAGAGGGCTATATTGACCAAAATTATGATAAGTAAAGAAAAAGGAATTCAAATGAGTAATTCAATTTAGGGAACATTCATCGACATAACTTAGGGGTTTGGCTGGACTCTTCTTTAAACTATCGAGTCCAAACAAAAAAGACGGCAGGGACCTGTTTCGGTCTCTTACGAGGGCTCAGACCCTTGCTGGGTTTTTTTGACGCATCTACACGTCAGGTCATTATTCAAATGACGGTTATGTCGAGACTTGATTATGCCTGTTCGCTCTATCTAGGGTCCAATAAAGCGGAGGTCTCGAGGCTGCAAAGGGCACAGAATGCAGCAGCAAGAACACTCCTAGGTCTGCGTAAATCTTGCTCTGTGTCAAACGCCATTCGACGTCTCCACTGGTTACCCGTGGCCAGACGCATTGAATTCAAAACCCTATGCATCTCTTTCAAGATTTTAAAATTGGCCACGCCCCCTATTCTGGCTGAACTTTTGCTGCCATATGCCGCTACTCGACTCCTCTGCTCACAGGGTCAGCATTTGGTGGTGGTTCCTCGGACACGCAGAGTTAGGGCTGGTGGCCGCTCTTTTAGTTTCAGAGCCGCCACTCTCTGGAACTCACTCCCTGGGCAGATTTGTGGCCTTGTTAATTACTTAGCATTCAGAAAGGCCATTAAGACCTATCTTTTCTCTGTATCTTAGTGCTTGCCGTTTCGTATGTTCCGTCAGTCTTTCCTGCATTAGCGCCGGGATGCCCCTTCGCTGGGGCAGCCGTTGCGCTCGACAAGACACGATAACATAACATAACTTAAGAGTCAAGAATAGACCACATAGTAGACCTGGAAGTAGAAGAATCCTTAGGAGAATGAGGAAAAGAACATTGCCCACGTCTGAGAAAAATAATCCATTCCCACCATGCATTAACTGAGAGTGATGTAGCATCTTTCCAATTACAAGTGATAGATTTGATTGCAGTTGAAATAAGAAAATCAATCAATTTACAATCCATAGGAGATAATGTAACTTTAAAAAGAGAAGATTTAAGTATTAAGATATGAAAAGATAAAGGGGCCGATTCCTATCTCGGCCGGTAGTGCTCCGAATCGGATTCGGATTCACCGGATCCGATTCGGAGCCCTGTTTCCCGACCGAATCGTACGTGGGTCCGGCCGAGCGAGTACGATGCAAGCACCCGCGAAATCGCCGACCGGCTTCAACACGCTCCGACCGACTCGCATGGACACGACTCGCACCGCGCTATGGAGACGTTTCCCGGCCGGGTAAGTATGATGCGCGCCGCGAGCAGTCCGACCGACTCGTGCCGTCCGGCTCGAAAAAGCTGTCGGAGCCGGACTTTGGGGGTCCGCGTCGGACCCCCCTGTACGCGTAGGCGCGCGAGTTGCACACAGGGGGGACCCATGGGTCCCCCCTACCTGTGCATGTATGCCGCGATGCGCATGGGCGCGTACACGCTGTAGGGGGCGCCCTTGTCCGCCTCGCACCCATTGAGTCAATGGGAGCCCGCGTACGCGTTGTACGACAGGCTCCCATTGACTTCAATGGGAGTCCGACCGACTCGAGTCCGATGGCATGCGTGCGCATCGTACTCGTTCGCTCTGACTGCTAGGGTCCGATTCGGTCGGAATTCTCTCCGGGTCCGGCTCGGTCGGAGAGATTTCCGGCCGGAATCGGAATCGGCCCCAAAGTCTTTTGGATCTTAAGGATCCGGGATATAATATTCCATATATCTGATGGAAATTTGTAAATAATAGGACAGTTGAAAAATAAATGTTGTATGTCACCTGTTGTAGAATGACAATGCCAACATATCGGAGTATCTAGGAGTTTAGCTCTGTATAATTTGTCTGGGGACCAAAAACATTGATAGAGGAGGTAAATAGTAGTTTGTATGAGGGTAGCCGGAAGATAATTAGCCGTGTTGGATGACCAAATGTCCCTCCAGGATATGCCAAGGGATTGTATAGTAATGTATGGAGACCATTTTTGATTAAGATGTGTAAAGGAGGAATTGGAAGTGGTAAGTTTTTTGTATACTTTCGAGGCTATATGACCTGAGCGACCAAAGACAGAAATACAAAACTCCATACCAGAGGACTGGGAAATGGAAAGAAGTTGCGGGTAAGCATTAATAACCGTATTACATAGTAATGTATATTTAGATAATTCCGAAGCAGGTATGTTATATTTAGTTTGAATAACATCGAATGAATAAAACATATCATATTTACAAATATCAGCAACAAAGGAAATACCAGCAGCAATCTAGAAATTCCAGAAAGAAATATGCTTATGGTATTGGAGTTTAGGATTGAACCAAAGAGAAACTTTTTTAGTAGAGGCCAAAGAAATAGAAAAGCTATTATCAAATGACAAAAGGGCAAATTTGGAATTAGCAATAATGGGAGAACGTTTACCAAATGAGCTGTTTGCCATGGTAAGAACTGCAGGTAATGGGTATGGAGCTAAGATATTTTTCTCCAGGGCAAACCATTTAGGTGCCTGAGAAGGAGAAATAATCTGAAACCATAAGGAACTTTGTGCCACAAGAAATGGAAAATGATATTTTTTTAATCTGGAAGACCCACTCCGCCTTCACGTTTAGGCAATTGTAATGTCTGAAGGCTGATTCGTGCAGGCTTATTATTCCAGATGAATTTAGTAAATAATTTATACAATTTAACATAAAAACTGGACGCAAAAGAGAAGGGCATCATGGACAATAGGTATAAAATTTGTGGAGTGATAGACATTTTGAGTGCCTCAATACGACCCCACCAATTTAGATGAAGAGTCGACCATCTATCCAGTTTCTCTTTGGTGTTAGATTAAATTATGGAACAATTGGTTTCAATTGTACTTAAGAACTATTTCCGAATTCATTCTCCATCTTTTATTCAGATTTTGGTAATTAGAAATACATAAAGAAAATGAAATTAGTGCATGGTCCGAGACCGTAATAGGATGTATAGCCGACTCACTAATCATGTGACATAGGTTACGTGAAGACAATAAAAAATCAATTCTAGAAAAAGTAGAGTGAGCGTTAGAAAAAAAAGTAAAATCTTTGTCAGTAGGGTGTTCCAATCTCCAAAAATCAACCAATTTGATGACAGAAAGGAAAGATTTCAAAGCAAAGAACGCTTTGCTAGGTCGGAACCTAAAATCAGAAGATCGGTCCAGCAAAGGGTCTCTGATCAGATTGAAATCACCACCCATTATAAGGGACGTATTACCAATTTTGAGTACCTCAGTAGAGACAAAAGAACAAAAGGCAGGGTCATCAGAAGTAGGGGCATAAATATTGACCAAATTTAAAATGAGTTTGTCAATTTGAACTTGAGCATAAACAAATCTACCATCTGCGTCATGATGATGTGACAAAAGTTGTGCACGAGCTCTGCGTGAGAAAATGATAGCTACCCCATTTTTACATTTTGCAGCAGGAGAGGAAACTATAAGCCCCACCCAACCTTTAGACATAGTATGCAATATTTTGTTATTAACATGTGTTTCCTGTAGAAAACATATATCTACATTAGATTTGTGGAGATATTCTAAAATTTTACGTCGCTTGACTGGATGCCTGAGACCCTTCACATTTAATGAAGCAACAACTAACTTTTGTGGCCTAGACATATTGTACTAAAAGTAATGGGAAATAATAAGAGAGAGACAGTAGCCCATATAAAAAGAACAAAACAAGACGAACAACATGAAGCGAGGTCAGTCTTCAGGACCTCATACCAATAGAACATTGGAGACGGAGGTGCGAAGCAAAAGAAAAGAATCCACCATCATATGCACCTGCAAGAAAATAACAATCTACAGTAAGGGGTAGAGAATATTAGCCTGCAGAACCAGAAGGCTGAGAATCCATGAGAATAGGATTATGCTGATCCAAGAATCTGATTAAGTCTGCGGGAACTGAGAAAGATTTGGAGACATCATTTTTCCAGATGCGCATTACAGCGTGGTCAAAAAGGCCATATTTGTAACCAGCTTCTCGCAAGCGATGCCTCAGTTCTGAAAATTGTCGTCGCGTTTGAACTGTCTCCTTTGCAAAGCCCTGGTGTATAAAAACTTTGTTTCCTTCAATTAGGAGAGAAGATATTTCTCGGACGGCCTTTCGAATAAGGAGGAGGTGATGGTGCCTCAAAACTTTAAAAATGATTTGTCTTGGTTTGACTTGCTGAGGTTTACGAATTGAAGGAATTCTATGCGCTTTATCAACTTCAAAACGTTCTGGAAATTTGATATTCAATAACATAGGGAGAAGATTTTCCAAGAATAGGCGACAACTCGGTCCCTCAACTCCCTCTGGAACATTGAATATGCGAAGGTTGTATTGTCTATTTCTATTTTCCAATTCAAGTAGGGAACATTGGAGACAAGCAACCTGAGGAGTGAGTGGAGACATAGCTGCAATGGCTGCAGCATTATCCCAAATTTTGATCTCGTTATCTGTAACTCTCCTCGATAAGGAAGTCATATCTCTCTGAATATTCTTGATATCCGAAGAAATTGTGTCAGTATTAATATGAATCGCCTGAATTTCCTGCAAGATTTTTGCCAATGATTCGTCTTGAGACTCAAGAGCTTTGGCAGGAGGAGGTGAAACAGTTTGCTTACGCTTATTTGCCAGCATTTTAGACACCATACTGGTAACAGGGACAGGCAAATAGCAAAACAAATAAATTACACCACCAATAACAAGCTCTGTAGTGTAGTAAGGTATACTGACAAAATATTTAAAGACAGACAGCAAGAAACAGTTCCAGAGGGACTTAAAACACTGTATTAATAAAGTTGCACTGAATAATAAAAGGCAAAATCCCTTTAATGCTTCAACAGAGGCAAAGGCTGTGGCAGGCAAGTGGCAGTACAACAATCCCTTTAATATGAGAAGGCTTCTGAGGAGAGGAGGTGCCCAATAGATTAAGCCCGCCTCCTCTATGAGGAAGACTGCCAGAGAATGCTGCAGAGAGCAGGAGCCCTCTGTGAGGAGAAAGTCAAGACACCTACCGCACTTCACACAGAGGTTGCAGACCTCTGAAATTCAGCCAAACGCCTCCGCTAGGCTTAAGGAGCAGCTGGGGCAAAAATGAAGTCTGGACGAAGCCCCCTTCGTCGGAAAGTTCGTCGTCTGTGCAGGTGAGGAGATGGAGCTCACGGTGCAGTGGCCATCTTGGATCGCGCGCGCTGCCGTCTCCCCTGTGCCTGGTGTTCTGAGTCAATACTCGGCTCCGGTACACCGGCTGCAGTCTTCTTTCCTGCTGTCCTCACCTGGGGACCCTGCCACCTCGGCCCATTACTGTGCCACAATAATAACTGCTTGATACAACACTTACTCCTACAAATAATGAAACTTTGACTCCATCTATACCTGCTAGCCTCATCAATATGGGTAGAGGTCACTCCAAACAGAGAAAAATAGTCTTTGAGTAGAGCAGGCCTGCATAAAAGATGCACTCCATGTCTGACTCAGAGGAGGACCCCATTGAGGGGTGGGAGACGGTGCTACAATTGGCACCAGCGCCATAATGGCTGAACTTCGAGCTGTCCATTGATGCTTGCTCTGATTTGCTTGCCCAAAGACTGGATTGCATGGGTGAAAGTAAAGATCACCAGAGCATCAGACTAGGCAGAGCTGAAAAGCATATCTCTGAGCTAGAAGATGACTCCTCTTCCTCTACTAAATGACTGGGGAAGGTGGAGAGCCCCCTCAAAACTGACAGGGTGAAGAACAAAGACCTCGAGGCCATATCTCGTCGCAACAGCATCTGTACAGCATCTGTACAGCATCTGTACTATAGGGGGTGGCAAAGTCCACTGTCATGAGCCACCCTGACACATTAGTTGAAAATCTGCTTACGGACCTCTTCAATAAAAACAGCTTCATGAGCAACTGTGTAGTACAGTGGGCCCACTGCTCGCTGGCCCAGGGACCCCCACCCCCCCAGGGACCCCATGTGTCCATTGATGGCACGACTTCTCAACCTCCGGGATACTGTTTTACATCTGGCTTGCGACTACTAACTTTTCAAGGCTCGACTATTGCTATTTATGCTAATTTTATGCTTGCGGTGCAAGAAGCGTGACATAAGTTTGCTGATGTGAAGAACGCACACTCCACAAACAGGGGCTCAAATAATAGTCTATACCTGGCGAGACTGTGGGTTGAGGTGGATGGCAAGGCAAGGATCTTCTCCATTTCAGCAAAAGCTATTAACTTCTCTAGGCAGCACTGCAGGGAGCATGGCTCTCCAAGGCGAACCTCACCTACTCACTCTGCTACCGCAAGAGTCATTGATGTCAACCACCCTGCAGCTGAGTGACCTTCTGGACATCTTTATTTGCCCCTGGCCTTTGTGCCGGTTTATGCCATGGCAGCACAGCTCAACAATAAGGTGTGCTGAGTTCCAGCAATATGCTCACTGTAACCTACTTTTCTGTGTACCCGCAGACATATATTCCTTTACAGTGATGTTTTGATAGGCACCAGCTGCCTGGACGTCGCCCCCGCCAATGATGTATGCCAAATTGTTAATTGTTGGGACAGCTATTGTTTTGTATGTCATCGATATATTGTTCCTTTTTCAGGTTGCATCCGTGAATTTTATGTACAATTGTCACTTGTTTTTATCATGACCTTGCGTAATTGAGGGTTCTGCTAGAACGGTGCAATCCAGGGTGCTAGTATTTATTACTTGGATTATAAGAAGGCTCAATAACCCCCACAAGAGAAGCAAGTACTTTCCTGCTTGACACGCCATGGCATGAATATAGTATTCCTCCAGGAGAATAACCCCCCACTACATAACACCCACACATTCGCATCGGCGAAGGGAGACAACATTATTAGTCGTCCCATAGCACTTCTTCCTGCGGCGTGTGCACTCTGATGCATAAAAACGTCCCTGTCATACTACAGTCCAAATTTATAGATGCAGCAGGTGGATAAGTGATCCTCTCCGGCATACTAGCAGGGAAATGTGTCCTCATGTTTGATATGTACACTCCCAACGTCGATCACCCCTATTACTTTCATGTTATTTCTGCATTGATGGGTCATATAGGTTCTGAATTAGTGATTTGGTGCAGTTTTTTAAATATTGCAAACAGTCCTTCCCCAGATATCACTGGCCCCAGTTTGGGAAGCAAACCACAAGCTCTTCATGCTTTCAACGAACTCATCAACAATCACAGGCTGGCAGATGCATGGTGCTTGAGACACACTACTACATTAGAATGCACATTGTGCTCTGCCCCTCACGGTCATGTATTGGCTACTGGTTCCTTCCCAGGTCCACTGCCCTATGGCAGTCAAAGGTGCCCCATTACCACATACACTATCTTGTCATGGCCCAGTTAAAATGCTATTGGAGATACCCAGCGATAGCAACACAAGGCCACATTGAAGGTTCCCCACTGAGGCTTTCCATGACTCCATGTTTCATGTCAAGCTGAGCAATGCAGTTGTAGAATACTTCACAATCAATGCTGGTACGGGTTTCTACCCAAGCAACACTCTGGGAGGCATTCAAGGCCTACATAGGTGGCATCAGTATCGCCAAACACACGGGAGTATTGCAGGCCATTCGCTCCAAAATGAGTCACCTTGAGGACAAACTGACTCAGCTGGACTAATCCATGCCAGGGTTGGGGTACAATGATCACTCGCATCTCCGTTCCTTACTGATTAAAGAATTTTGGGAGTAAGCAGACAGGGGGATTGATTATTTGGGAACTATGATCAGGGGCGGTGATATGAAGAGGGTGAATCGCCCGGCCCCGCGCTGGCCTGTTTGCTGAACCCTAACCGACAGAGTGGGTAGCTGCTGAGCTCAGACGACCAACCTATACTCACTAACGCTCATATCCTGCAAGAACTAGTTAACTACTATAGGAACGTATACACAACTCTCACGGACTGTCTCGCTGAAGTGTCGATGGTCTGACTTAATGATGGACAACAGCAGTTCTTGAGGGCCCCCATTTCCTGTGGGAAGATAGAATGGCCATTGATGCCTTCGATGGAACTAAGGCCCCTGGCCTCATTGGCTTCAATGGGAACTTAGATAAAGCTTGTAAACATTTACTTGCCCCAAGCATGCTGGAGGTCTACACAGAGGTGCTGGACCCCTCCACACCCACGCTCCGAAAGGCATTGATTACACTGCTCCAGAAGCAGGGTAGGGTTTCCAGTCAGTTTTCATAGTACCGGTCCCTCTTCCTTCTTAATCACAACAATAAAATACTAGTTAAGGTTATTGCTGCCCACTTGTCTCTTCTCATGGAACAAATAATATCCCCAGCTCACTCCAGCTTCATTTCGCACAGGTCCACCGCTATTAATTTACGAACCATTTTCGCCATACTGATTCAAATAGCTCCTGAACTCCCTGTGGCAGTCACGCTTCTTGATGCTGAGAAAGCGTTGACTCACTGGAGTGCGCATTTCTGAAAACAACCCTGAGCAAACTCGGGATTCTATGTGGGTTCCTGAACCTTATGATGCTGCTATGTGCAGAGCCTGCGAAGCGTGAGCGCATCAATGGTATCACTACAGATCCAATCCCTTTGACTAGGGGCACCCACCAGGGCTGCCTGCTTTCACCATTGCTGGTCATTATAGCTATGAATTCACTAGTCCAGCATCTACAGGAGAGACTCCTTCACCGTGGGTTGATGTTCTGATCTGGACCATTATTGTTATCGCTGTATGCCAATGACATACTGCTCGGCCCAACGAGAATGTACCCCCTCTCGTGCAGGAAATTTCTCACCTTGGCAGCTTCTCTGATCTGCTTATAAATTGGACAAAGTCTGAACTCTTCCCCCTCACAGCTGTGACGAGCCCCTGCGTGTTGGAATATCCTCTTGCATGGAGCGCTGACTCCACTAAATACCCTGGTATTGTACTCTATGCGCAGAAAGATACTGTAGTCCGATTGAATACAGCCCAGCTGTCGATAAAGTTACAACTCAAGTGAAGAATTGGATTAGGCTACCACTATCTTTGGCTGGCCACATTGTTATCATTAAGATTATAGTGCTGACTAAATATCTCTATTTGTTTTCCAATATCCCCAGTCCAATGACCAATTGTTTTTTTGCCATGCTTAGGAGCCTTTTGATCCGGCTGATATGGGCTGGCTGTAGAACTCGCATCAAATGGGAGGTATTGACTCTGCCAGTTTACAAGACATTGGTATCACACAGATGCTCGCCTTCTGTACCTCCTGTCAGAGAGAGATCAGTCTGGGCACATACCTTTGCCCTTGCTCCTTCCCATTGGGCTGCCTCGTAGTCCCAACCAATATTCAGACACTATCCACCACATGTTTGGCTTAGGAAAAGCTATGTCGTAAGAGGTGTGGAAGAATGCTTTATTCTCCATCCATACTCCTGATGCGTAACTCATGGTTCCTACTCATGATGGAGAGATTGGTGCAGTGCACCTTGCTTCATCTTAATCTGCATATCATGGGTGATCTTTTCTCACAAGGACACTTTATAATGCAGGCAGACAATGCCAACCTCTGTGACACAATACCCATGGACCATTTCATACTCTCTAGGTTGCATTACACCTACGGAAAAAGCACCAATCCTTCCCGGTGGAGCCAGATAATTTCCCCTCCGTTAACCCTTACCATCACCTCCCTTGACACCACAAGACTCGTGTCTGGACTGACCACACCTGCACTGCCTTGAGGCCAAACACTGTGGGGAGGGTTAGGGCTGCCTGGGAGAGAGACTTGGGACACCCGATACCTGAGGAACGTGGAAATACTCATGTATTCAGAAACCAATTTCGCTTAATCATCACCACATACTGCTACACTACAAGTTTCAGCACTGCGCATATGCCACCGCGGAGAGAATAGCCAGAATTGACCATGCCCATTCACAGTCCCGGCTCCTGGAGGGAGTGTTGCGGGGCGGTGGGGCGGGGTAGTAAACTCCGGCGTACGGCCGAACGGAGGTAAGTACATTAATAAATAAATAAAACGAATTACATTGCGTGTGCTGCAACGCCAAATGGCGATGCGGCGCGCGCAATGTAATTCGTTTTATTTATTTATTTATGTACTTACCTCCGTTTGGCAGTCGCGGCTCCTGGAGGGAGTGCTGCGGGGCGGCGGGGCGGGGGAGGGGCAGGGTGAGGGGTAGTAAACTCCGGCGTACGGCCAAACGGAGGTAAGTACATAAATAAATAAATAAAACTAATTACATTACGCGCGCCGAATCGCCATTTGGCGTTGCAGCGCGCGCAATGTAATTTGTTTTATTTATTTATTAATGTATTTACCTCCATTCGGCCGTACTCCAAAGTTTACTACCCCCCACCCTGCCCCTTCCCCGCCCCGTCGCCCCGCAGCACTCCCTCCAGGAGCCGCGACTGCCGTTCGGCCGTATGCCGGAGTTTACTACCCCCCACCCTGCCCCTCCCCGCCCCGTCGCCCCGCAGCACTCCCTCCAGGAGCCGCAACTGTTTTGTATACCACTGATTGCACCACCTATGCTTCCATGACTCTTACTCTACTATTGCACTAGCTTGCTCCTTAACTACACCGCCTATTGAGGCGTTTCTCGTCTTTCCTTTGTAACCGCAACTATGCCCCTGACAAGTTGTTGTTCTGTTTTCTTTTTGTGTCTGATAAACTGTGACTGTGTACATGTTGCATTTGAAAATAGTAAACAGATTTTAAAAAAATTGGCTGATGGGCCTGCACCAACAGGGGTCAAGCTCTGACAGTGATAGATGTCTCTTACATTTAACAATAAACCTGCTTGAATGTGGAATATCTCATGTGAAGATAAAACAGAGGCACAAGTATGCCAACCTCCTTTACACTCTGTTTTTCCTCTCACAGCAACACTTCTTCTGCAGCTTTGATTCTGGGCAAATAAGGTAATCTGCCCATGCCAAAAAAAAATTAAAAAATGAATGTAATCTTGTGTAATATAACTGGTGCTCATATAAAGTGCTTCAATACATTTGGGTCTGTCGAGTTAGTGTCATATAAAAATGCAAAACACTAATTAAGTCTACTCTAGCTGTGCTTGGCCCATGTGCCACAGATAGAAAAGGAAGTGACGCCTCACATGTGCTGCCGAATTAGAAGGCAACAAAGAAGAGTGATAATGATGTCAACGAATGGTAAGTAATGGGTGAGCTAAAAGGTGCTTATTAGAGCTTTTTAAAAAGAAAATACAGTAGGTCGACAAGCAACAGCGCATGCGTGCTGCCTGTAAATTTAGAGAAAGAATTCCTACCCAGATTTATGTGGACTTTATATTCTACATTATGTAGTTTTGAACTTGCAGCAACTTTGTACTTGACATAGTTAGCAAAACACTCGTAGAAATCAAGTTATTGTTTCTGGCTTAATCTTGCATTAGTCTAATTCTTTAGGAATCTGTTCATTAAGTTAATAATGTATTGTAGTGTAGAGCACATTTATTGTGAGGTGCTGCCTCGGCAATATTTAGTAGAGGGCGTTTTAGGTCAGTGTTTGTAGGAAAAGATCATTGGGATGCGATCCCGGAGACTTTGCTCAGAAAGATTCATAGAACAAGCCTTATGATGATGAATAGAGGTGTAATTGGTGCCAGAAAATCATAATTAGAATGCAAATGACTGCCACAGTGCATGACTCTCAATTTACTATCCTTCTACTTTGTCTGGCGAATTATTTTTGAAGTACTGTCATTAACAGAAATTGAAAAATTGCACTGTTTTCAAGAGCCACTACCAAGTGTATGGGCAGCTAAGCATTTAGTACGAAAATCAGTTTTTTTCCCAACACAAATGTTCTTTCGCGCAATGATGTACATATTTTGCTGAGCTTTCGCCTGTCAAATGCTCCTAAGGTGCAGTTTGCAAGCTGTTATGATATGGTATTCACGCAACGTCGCAAATTTTCCAAGATGTGTTGCTCGATTTGACTAGCTTTGTTCTTTTGTCTGCTTTTATCGTTTATTTATTTATATATTTTTTTTTCCCACTCAGTCTATTTCTCTTGCCCTTTCTGGGCTGTCTCCTCTTGTCCTCGGCTGTCCCCTCCAGCCTTTTCTTTCACTCTCTTTCTGTCTGTCTGTCTGTCTGTCTGTCTCAATCTCGCTCTGATACTTGATGCATATCATTTTGAAGACTGTATAAATAGAAGTCACATTCGTTAACATTGTTTTGCTCCTCGGCCCTGAGCTTATCGATTGTAAGTAGTTCAGCCATCACTGTTACATCTGATTCCAAATGACTGTCAAATCTGCAAATGGAATGCATCACTGGATAACACTGTGGAGAAGATTTATGAAGGCTTTGCATCTCTGCGTCATGGAAAGTAACAAAAGAGGAACAAAGTATTGAAAAATGATTTACTGGGGCGTGGTCTGGCCACGGAGCAAGATGGCCGCTTAATCCCGGAGCTCCGCACTGTGGGGAGTCCCGGACGGTGAGGAAGAGCTCCCTGGAACACGAATGACAACCTAGTCCTGGTAAAAGGCATCTGAATAGCTGGAAGTGCTGATACGGCAGCCATAAACTATATATTGGTCCCTAAACATAAAGAGCAGAGGGTTGTCTAGAGTCAGGCGGAACACCGCGGCGTCAACGAGGCAGAGCTGCCTCGGCTCGCGCTGCCTTCAAACGAAGCGCGCTGTTATTGTGTGAAAGGAGCGCCTGAGACGATTTCGTGCTCCTTACTGCTGCTTCATGTTTATGGCATGGCAAAGATGGAAAACTTCGGAGTAACACTCGTCTTCGGGACGCTTCTCTTCTCTTTTGCATAGTTTAGTCAGGTGAGGGGAATGCGCTGCTTTAGTTTAGTGACTTGCGACGCTGCCGCCCGTATTTTTCCTCAGGCGATGTGCACTAAATTTGCGCCGCTTTGAGAAGAATATAGCACGGTGTCATTAAGAATGGCTGAGACGTTTATGGGCCCCTCACTAAGCCGCAACGTTTGAATATAGATTTCTCTACTCTGACGGCTCTGGAGCAGTACTTGCCTCTTTAAACAGTTTTCTTTCTTGCGAGCGATTCTGACTTGAATTCTCCTCAGTATCAGGTGACAGGAGTGCGCTACTGCATTAAAAATAGCAAACAAGGTGTGGTGCCCTTGGCATATCCTTTGCTTCAGTCAGAACAGACCGGTTCCGATGCCATTAAGTGTTGCAGATCCTTGGCAGCTACATCAAGAACTACTTTTAAAGACAATCTACCCATCAACAGAATAAATATCTGACAGCAAAGTATAGCTCTATTGGAGTAAGAAGAGCACAAAGATACGGCCTGATTCTTTCCAGACACTCCAGAGCGACTAACAATCTCTCCTTCGTTTGCACCATGAATATTCACTTCTATTATCTACTGCGCTGAAGACCTCAGATAAGAGAATCACTCACCTGCTAGAGGACCTAAAATAAGAACGGTTGGGGATGCCTTCTGGCAAAACGACTGGTAAATCCACAAAACAGCCCCTCTATTCTGAAACTCTAAACCAGGGCCGCTCCGTCTCAGAAGTTTGGAATACCACTCCCTCGCTCAGAAATCATCTAACCCTATGATGGCAACTAGACCAGACTCAACTATGGACCGCATACTCCAGGAAATCTCTGCTGTAGGACGACGATTAAAGGGAATGAAGACGTCCATATCTGCTCTCACGCTGAGACTAAATCCATACATGCAGACATCGCTGGATTCCAAAGCCGGTTTGATGGTCTTACTGAACGGGTTGCTGCAGTTGAGAACCATCTTAATAATATCCCGAACCGGGACCAAGAACTTCTCTTCCTTAAAAGCAAAGTCATAGATTTGGAAAACAGAAGTCGTCGGGACAATGTGCGCTTCTTTGGCTTTCCCGAAAGAATAGAAGGATTAGACGCTGAATCCTTTCTCAGAACAACTCTCCCAAAGATCACAGGTCTTACCTTTGACCCACCATTAGGAATGCAGAGAGCACATTGCATTGGTTCGCTCAAAGGAGGGAAAAACATACGGCCACGCACACTTATTGTTTGCTTTCTACGGCACGAGCAGGCTCAACAATTAATCACTGCGGCTCGTGCCCATGGTCCATACACATTGAAGGGTCATGATATTCAAGTGGCAGCAGACTTTTCAAGAGAAACGAATGATCGCCGCAAAGCCTTTCTCTCTTTTCGACCACGCCTGCGTCAGCTAGACATCAAGTATGGACTCTTTGAACCGGCACGTCTACGGATCACTAAAGATGGCATCTCTAAAGAATTCTTTAATCCAGAAGATCTCTGGCAATTCTTAGACAATCTTACCTCTCAGAATATGGACTGTGCTGTGCCTGTACCTGAGCTTAAATCTCAACCTCCTTCACTGAACTCCAAGACGTCTTCTGGTGGAACTCGATGCAATCCAGGTTGGTCCCTTAGTAGGGGAAGAGACCCAGATCAACATGTACGCTCCCTGGAGATTGAGCACAGGTCCTTCAGGCAGTAGCTACTCTCACGCAGGAAAGAGACAGGGACAAATCATGCTCTCCTCTAAAATCCCCTTCGTCAGCTGAGGAGGGTGTGTCCTGAACTTTGACTCACTATTTAACTACTTAATATTGAAGAACAGATGAAAGGAAACTACTTTATGGTCTCCCGAAGCGATGATTGGATGAGTACCTGAATACATACTTGGGGGCCGATTCCGATCTCGGTCGGAGGCGCACCCAATACCATTCGGTCGGGAAAAAAGCCATGCGAATGCCTGTTTCCCGACCGATCCGTACATCATACCGAACGAGTAAGTACGATGCGCACAACAGCACAGAATCCGGCCGAGTCGTACTCACCCAATCCAGGTCCTGTTCTCCGACCGAGGCGAATCCGAAAACGCAGAATCGAGTCGCACGGAAGGGAAAATGCAGCCCCGTCCGGCCGAACAAGTACGATGCGCTTTCCGTACGCGCCGAACCCGTCGCTACGTCCGGCATGTCAAAGCTTCCGGGAGAGGCGCACATAAGCTCCGATTCGCGCCACAACACGATCCACGGCTACGAGGCGAACACGCCAGCGACGAGGACGACGCGAAGCAACGAGAAAGACGAACGACACGAACCAACCATGAATCCCTTCGTCCCGATCCTACCAATAATCTACATTTACTAACGGAACAGGCACGGACGCATACGGCGCAGAAGGTAAGTCAGACACCAACCACAAAAACATACAACACGTACACGACACATCACACACACACAGCAACAGCAGCACCATAGGGGCGGGATGCCCATCACCAATGCCACATATGCACACAGGGGCCTGGATGCGCACCACCACTACCAACCCTACCCAGGGGGGGCCGGATGCCAACCACTACTACCACCCTTAGCCATGGGGGTGCCAGATGCCCACCACTACTACCACCCTTACCCAGGGGGGGCTGGATGCCTACCACTACTACCACCCTTAGCCATGGGTGTGCCAGATGCCCACTACCACTACCACCCTTACCCAGGGGGGACTGGATGCCTACCACTACTATCACCCTAAGCCAGGGGGTCTGGATGCCTACCACTACTACCACCCTTAGCCATGGGGGTGCCAGATGCCCACCACTACTACCACCCTTACCCAGGGGGGGCTGGATGCCTACCACTACTACCACCCATAGCCATGGGGGTGCCAGATGCCTACCACCACTACCACCCTTACCCAGGGGGGCTGGATGCCTACCACTACTACCACCCTTAGCCAGGGGGGTGCCAGATGCCCACCACCACTACCACCCTTACCTAGGGGGGGCTGGATGCCTACCACAACTACCACCCTTACCCAGGGGGGGCTGGATGCCTACCACCACTACCACCCTTAGCCATGGGGGTGCCAGATGCCCACCACCACTACCACCCTTACCCAGGGGCGGCTGGATGTCCACCACTACTACCACCCTTAGCCAGGGGAGTGCCAGATGCCTACCACTACTACCACCCTTACCCAGGGGGGCCTGGATGCCTACCACTACTACCACCCTTAGCCAGGGGGGTGCCAGATGCCCACCACTACTACCACCCTTACCCAGGGGGGCTGGATGCCTACCACAACTACCACCCTTACCCAGGGGGGTGCCAGATGCCTACCACTACTACCACCCTTACCCAGGGGGGGCTGGATGCCTACCACTACTACCACCCTTACCCAGGGGGGCTGGATGCCTACCACAATTACCACCCTTACCCAGGGGGGGCTGGATGCCTACCACTACTACCACCCTTAGCCAGGGGGTGCCAGATGCCCACCACCACTACCACCCTTACCCAGGGGGGGCTGGATGCCTACCACTACTACCACCCTAAGCCAGGGGGGCTGGATGCCTACCACTACTACCACCCTTAGCCATGGGGGTGCCAGATGCCCACCACTACTACCACCCTTACCCAGGGGGGGCTGGATGCCTACCACTACTACCACCCTTACCCAGGGGGGGCTGGATGCCTACCACTACTACCACCTCTACCCAGGGGGGGCTGGATGCCTACCACTACTACCACCCTTAGCCATGGGGGTGCCAGATGCCCACCACTACTACCACCCTTACCCAGGGGGCTGGATGCCTACCACTACTACCACCCTTACCCAGGGGGGCTGGATGCCTACCACTACTACCACCTCTACCCAGGGGGGCTGGATGCCTACCACCACTACCACCCTTACCCAGGGGGTCTGGATGCCTGTCACTACTACCACCTCTACCCATGGGGGCTGGATGCCTACCACCAACACCACCCCCACTCATAGGATGGACAATGCATGACACAACCAGCACACCACAACCTAGGGAATGCAAGAAAAAGACATCCCCCAACACCGTGACAAGCGTGTGTAGACTGTGTCAAATGCCTACAACACTGAACATGACTTTGAACATACAATGTGACCCCCTATCACATGTGCCACACATATATGTGTGTGGCCCCCACAATGCAAGCAGGCCATGACCATTGTGGCAATGGTGTCCAAACCCCCATCATCACAGTGACCAAAAGGTAAGTGTGGGGTCCATATCTGAAGCACATTTTGAACATTGTGGCAATGGGGTCCAAACCCCCATCATCACAGTGACCAAAAGGTAAGTGTGGGGTCCATAGCTGAAGCACATTTTGAACATTGTGGCAATGGGGTCCAAACCCCCATCATCACAGTGACCAAAATGTAAGTGTTGACAAAGAAAAAGCTGCAACTGCCAAACTGCAGGGATGATTCCTGGTCACAGAACATAAAACACATCAGTGGCAAAGTAGTGCATGTGTCCCATTGCAACATAGATTGGGGAGGCAAATACTGCAGTGCAAATAAGACATACCTTTGGCCATGTGCAGACAAACAACACCCATGGGGGCTGACACAGTCAACATTCATCAATGACACAATGACAGAAGTGACCATCAGAATGCAGACCCACATATTTGCACCAATGGGCACACAAATGCAGATACCCTGTGGAGACTGTAGATGTGAGGTGAACAGATACCATACCATGGCAGCAATGGGACACACAAACCATGATCATTGTGCTGACTGATGACCTAGGAGTCCCAGGGACAGCAGGGGAAACCCACCAAACTACATACAGCCAATGGCACACCTAAGATATGCCAATGCAGTGGTGCAGATGCACAAACACAAACAGGCAGACCCACACTGCACATCAAACACAACAGGTGAGGGGGGTGCCAGTGTCCCCAGGCAACCACACAACACATGAGGAGGCCTGAATACCAATCATACAGATGTGCATACAGTGCCACACGAAGGTAACTCATGGATCCAAATCCCCTATGTGGGCAATCAGGCATTGTCAGATGAGAGGGAGCACAAATCACACATGTCACACAGGCACGTAGGAACAGCAACTGACACAGCAAGACACAGACACACCACAGCACTACCCCCAGGGCCCCCACAATGTGGTGACCCTGGGCTGCATTACAATCCCACTGTGATGACAAAGCTAAATGTCGTTCACACTGTGAACCACAGTCATGTGTCCTGAGCAACAAACTACCATCACACCTACACAAGCACAAATCAATCAGCACGGCCAGTAAGCCAAGGCCAACATGGAGGCAGGGGTCTAGCCGGGCAACAACTCTCATCTGCACACACTCAACACCACACACCTCGACCTCCAACAATGTGCAGCAGTGAAGCACACATGCACTGGTGACATTGCACATGCACCCATGACAATTCCAGGGTGGTGGGTGGGAACCAAGGTGCAGAAACACATCACACATGGCCACTCAACAAGACTCCTGAATGTCTGACACACTGCACACTACGCTGTACATGGACATGACGGCAATACCACACCAACCAATGGGATCCCAGCCACAGTCACACACCAATGAAGAAGCCAAGGTCACCCACAAAGAACACACATAGACAACAACCAACATTGCAGCCCGGACCCTGAGGAGTGCCAGCAGTCACACACACAACGTGTCACAATCACTGAAAGATAACACAAACTGGAAATCACATGACAGGTGCAAACAACAAGTGCCAAGGGGAAACCTGACTGTGACCCATCTGCGTCTGCACACAAACTCAGCCCTGACAGCAAACACACCTATGGGTGACACCCTGATGACCAGTAATGTGCCATGCACCCACATCACAGAGAACCCAGGGAGAAGACTTTGGGGGAACATAGGTCAACTCAGCAAGCATCACAAACAGGTACAACACTAGGGATGCACAGCAAAACAGAAGTGAACACACAGACATGCTCATACAACACACACCTTGGGCGCAGGCAATGTCACAGGAGTACACACTGCCATGAGGGGACTCCACTCCTGTGTGAGGAAAGCTGTGCCATATGTTGCCTCAGTAGGGCCCCATCATGTCAGCTGAGCACTTGGTCACACAAGCAACAATTAGCACCAAATGAAGGCTCCTGTCACATCAGCCTGGTCATGGAAGTGCCAACGAAATCATCAGCACAGATCCAACACACTTGTATAGCAATGTTGCACTGACAACACAGATGAGTCCTTCCCCATTGATGCCCAAACCTGCATGTCCAGTGGAGATGGCCACACGGTCAGGAAGTAGACAAATTGAACAATGGCAGGCACAACAGATGTGCAGGGGTGGAAGCCACAGATGTGAAATTGCTAATGTAAGTAGGAAATCCCATTGCCAAATACTGAACACATGACACCCTCAGATGCTGCTATGGATGACATGGATACACCACAGGATTGGACACATTCCCCCTGGACCACATGGGTTCCTGCACAGCAACACTTCATTATCATGAGACCAAATATCACCATCACTGCAGCAAGGGCATGGTTAGCATCATCAACAACATGTACATCAGAAGCATAAGCACTAGAGAACAGAAAGTTGCTTTATTCAGCATATGTGTGTTTAAAAGTGAAAGTCCAGAAAAAACACAAAGGCCAATGGCCAGTCCATTGTCAAAGTCCAAACAGGGTGACAGTGGCAGATGTCACCCTACGCATGCCTGCACTGCACAAAACCAGGGATAATCCACTAGGAGGGGCAACCGGGGGGGCAGGCCAGGCACCGCAGGGACAGGATCAGGGCTCACCAGGAGGAGGCAGGGAAGGTGTGGTGGGTGCTGGAGAGCCACTGACAACTGCAGTGGAGGTGTCTGACATGGTGTGTGCCGGCACAACTGGGGGGCATGACTCAGATGTTGTGGGTGCCGGCACGACTGCAGTGGACCCTGCAGATGAAGTGGACAGGTCCGCCACTGCAGTGCCCTAGTCAGACAGGGTGGTAGTGGACTCCACTGCAGTGCCTACCACCAGGGGAGGAGAATGGGGAACAGGCAAGGTGGGCTGGACAGAGGGGGAGCACACCCTCACCACATCAGTGGCACAGACAAGCGCAGCGGGGGTGTGGTGCCGGGAGAGCAAGTGGCAGGGGGAGAAGGCCGGATCCTCTTGGGGATGGTATATCTGTGGGTGGGGGAACCTGGGGCAGGGTGTGGTGGGGGCACCTGTGGAGTGTGGGCCTGAGGGATGGAGGAAGGAGACCTGGTGCCTGAGCTGCAGGGCGGCGGCGGGGTCTTGCTCTTACGACTCCGGGGGGACTTGCGGGTGGGGGCCTCAGTCTGTCTGCGCCTGGTGGAGGGTGTCCGGGGGCGAGGGGCACACTGCTCCGTGTGGTTGGGCTTCCTCTTCCCCCTGAATGCTGTATCAGCTGGATCGGAGGGGAAGAGGCCGAGGTCACTGAGGAAGAGCTGCTGGGTCTTTGGGGTTGCAGGTGAGGCAAGGGAGGGTGATTTGGAGGGAGAGGCAACTGAGGACTGCGCAGTGCTCATGGATGTGTGTGTGTGTACCAGGGCCCCATCCCCTGTGAGTCTGGTTTCAGTCCCCTGACTGTGCGTGTGTGTGCGTTTTGTTTGTGGCGTGTGTGTCTGTGTGCTGGACGTGTGTGTGCTGGTGTGTGCCTGTGCCGGTGTGTGTGTGCTTGGGACGGGTAAGGTGCTGGGGAGTGTGGATGGAGCAGAGGCAGGAGGGGTGAGGGACTGTCTGAGGAGGGACACTGCTGCCATCAGGGAGGAGTCCATGGACCTATTGCCCCTCTATAGGTCAGACATGCCCGATGAGATGCCCTCCATGAACGACACCAGCTGAGTCAACAGAGCGGTGTGCGCATGGAGGACACTCAGCATGGCTGTCTGCCCTACATGGAACTGGCGAAGGAGGTACACAGACTCCTCACTCAGGGCAGCAGGGGACACAGGGGCAGGGGGTGCGGTGCCTGGCCCAAAGGAGACACGCTCCCGAACATGGGAGCCTCCACGGACCTGGGGAATGGGAGCCGATGGGAGGGCGGTGGTGGTGCTGGTGGTGGCGGGGACAGCAACACTAGCTGGGGTGTGGTGGCTGCTGACACCCGCCTCCATAAGGGAGTCATCCTCCGAGCCGCTGTGGTCCTCAGCTGAGGTGGATGCTGCTGAGGACTCCTCGGTGTGGCTCCCCTCACCCTCCGTGCCACTGGGTCCCTCCGACCACTCCTCGGCTGCTGACCCAGTCTAGCTCTCCGGCTCCTCCTGGTCCGTGGAGCTGTCCCCTTCCGTGGCCGTGGATGTATCTGCAAACAATGGGGAAACAGACAGACATCAGTCACCTGCACCAAACACACACACCACTGTGAGCACAGCACATTACAGAGCAAGCCCTGGCATCAATAGTTGAACATTGCTAAAAGTGCCCTAACTGAACAGGAGAAGCCAATTGTCAGTCTGATGCCAACCATGGCACTCACATCCCACATGGCCTTGCACCCATCTGTCTGGTGTCTGTTGGATAGCAACACCCCAGTGTGGACACATGCACCACATACACAGTAGTTGGACAGTGCAGAGGACACGGTGTAGCATGTGGACATGCACACATCACAACTCTTGCCACTGAGTCAGTACAGGTTTCCGGATGAAAGGGATGCCCAGAGTCAAATAGGAAATGCATGTGATGCATACCAGCGACAGACACCATGATGCACCCATGTCCTGATAGCCATCGCCACAATGGTGTGCATGTAGCACATGTCACTCCCCTGCAGGATCACCAATAAGTAGACACATGCCATGGCGGAGGCATGACTGCTAAGTCATACATCACTGTCTCAGTGATGTATGACTTGGCAGCCAGACAACAACACTCTGCACTGTGTCACAATAGTAGGTCATGGGGAATGCAAGTCCTGGAGCTGCACAAGTGCACATGTACATCCCCCACACAACACATCATCTTAACCCTCATCTGTCCAGGTCATACCGATTGGACATATGGGAGACCTGTGACACTACCCTCTGAACCTGAGCCCCTCACAATGTGCTGTGAATGGGAAACAGCTGCCTGAACTTCACATTCGCATACCCCAGTCTGCACGGGCAGCTGATCAAACACCTATGTGACACACAAGTATCGTCTCCTATGGTCACATCTCCAGTGGCATGCTGAGCCCCTACCGAGAAACACCCCAGCAGTCCTGGCAACAAATCCACAGCACACTGACACAGAGGCAGACACCTAAGGGGTCAAATCACTGCGCACAACGTGTCAGCTGATACACGGGAGTGGGAGTACAGGTGTATTGGATGGGCTGGAGTAGGCATGACTGTCCTGCCCCACATGAATGAGGGATGAGCCCTGGACAGTGGATAGCTGGCTATGTATGTGTGACACACGTAATCTGCACACTCCTGGGGCCCAAACATTGTTCCCACCCGCTGCATGGGTGTGTGCCAGATACCCCAGGCACATGTGGTGGCTCAGCTCAGCAAGTGGACCGCATATCAAAGCAACACGCAGATTACATGTCCGAACACAGGCGTTGTGTGAACAATGGACCCACCCATGATGCCCACAACAGAGTTAGGGAAACAGATGCTGTCCCCCACCTTCAGTGAAGCAAACTGCAAGGACACAGTCCCAAGTGACACAATTCCCTGAATGTAAGGGCCACACCTGGGTATCAGATGAGGAGTGGGCAGTGCACAATAGAAGGACATGGCTCCTGGACAACATGACTGCTGTACTGTGGCAGTTTAACCAGGCCAGAGGAGGGCACATAGCATGTAATACAGAGTTCACAGTGCAGTCTTTGACTCAACCCCTCCTTGCTGCTGTCTGGCCTTCAGCTGCCCATCCAGGTCTGGAAACACCACCGCCAGGATCTGGAGCATGTGGGGGGTCAGGGTCCGTGTTCCGCCCCTCCTGCGAGGAGGCGACAGCTTCAGCTGGACCCGTGCAATCCTCCGGGTCCAGCCCCGAAGGTCCTGCCACCTCTTCTGGCAGTTGTGGATCCGGCGCTTGTAGACCCCCACGGACCGGACAGCCCGGACGATGTCCTTCCAGATCTCCTGCTTCCGATGGGCATTAACCTGTCAGGATAACAAAGTGAAAAGGCCATTACTACACATGCAACATATCCGTGCATGACACAGTTGTATATACATGTCTCAATCACAGGGGCACATGATGTACACAGGCAGTGCAACGCTGCCCATGGACAGTTTGCCAGAAGTCACTACATGGTATCATTGCATGGGAAGTAAAACCTTGTTCAAATGCACTGTCACTGCACCATACCTGTCCAGTGCATGTCACTACACACTATGGGGGTGACAACTACTCAGTGAGCCTGCTAGCCAGTGGCGTGCAGACTTTCAGCCTTGCTAGTCAGACAAAATGCACATTCAGAAAGGCAGTGCACAGAACACTCACCTGCTCCCCTGGTGTCCCATACAGCTTGCTGTACTGTGGCAGTAGGCTGTCCAGCAGGGCCTGGTTCTCCTCAAGGCTGAAGGCTGGGGCTCTCTCCACAGTACATGCCATTGCAGGGTCCAGAGGGGGCAGAGACAGCAGCAGTGCAGTTGCAGATGTCGTCCTGGAGCATGTAGTGCAGGCAAGTGAGCTCTCAGGGTAACAGCCAGCAATATATATGTGCTGCAGAGGCAGATACTGTCCCATGTGTCCAAAGTGATAGGTCCAAGTCGTTTGCATCTTCTGAATCTGGCCAATCCATGGAATAGCAGCACCAATACACGCCCACAGCATCCTTCAAATCTTCAACTTCATGACATACATGATTTTGCAACATTGTTGTGGGTGACCAACTGAATTTCCAGCAACCGACTCGTTCGAATTTCGAAAACGCGTCCGTTGCCAGGCTAGGCCATTGACAATGGGTGCGCACCGATCGGTCCATTGCTGTTCAACGCGTACAGGGGTACAACGCGTACCCGCACACATTGAATGCAATGGGCCGGCCGGGTGCACCGATCGGTCCATTGCGGTACAAAGCTTACAGGGGTACAACGCGTACCCGCACACATTGAATGCAATGGGCCGGCCGGGTGCACCGATCGGTCCATTGCTGTTCAACGCATCCCTGTACAAGTGACTGGCATATGTCACCATGCCTGTCTCAGATGAACATATGCCAGCCACAGATAGCTCCCAGGGAGTGAGGGGCACACCTACAACACCACAGCCTGTCCAAACTGTATCATAAGGCATGTAAGGCTGCATTTCCTATTGTGTGTATGTTGGTGTACATGTTGTCCTGTGGGTGTCACCTGGGGGCAGCCACCGCCAGGCTGTGCATGTGTTCATGGGGACCAGATCCTGGGTGTTACGTGTACATGACCACTGTGATGTGCAACTGTTCATATCTGTGCATGTGCCATGGTCACATTTCACGGTGGTGTATGTGTATGTCATGTCACATACCCCGTGAGTCCCATGTGGGATGGTATGTTTGAGCCAGGGTGTCCCAGTGGCACAATAGTGATGGTCCTCCACAGTCTGTGTGCATGTAGTGTTTACAATGTCTCTGATTTCATGTGCACAATGGGAGACAGTCTCCACATCCACGTTGTGTGTGCATGGACTTTGATGTTGTGCGTGTGTGTGTCACAGACGTCCATGTCTGTCCTGCAGAGGCAAGTGGAACCACTACCTGTGGGGGTCATGGTTGTTTTGCTGTGGTGTATACCTGATACTCAATGTAATGCCAGTGTCCATGTGGCAGTACAGGGTCCCTGGGAATGTACCTGTCGTTGAGCTGTGATGCCAGGGGCACATCTGTCTTCACATGTCACTGTGGGGGGTGATTGTGACATGGCAGCAGGAGATGGGAACTGTGACACGGCCTCATGGTATCCAATGGGCCAACCTGGGACTTATTGATGCCACTTGTTGAACCGTGATGACAGATGTTGGCCATGTATGTACCATACATGTCCTTACGGAACTGCACACTTCATGTAGTTGTGCCTCATAATGATGTATGATGTGATATTGAGTGTGTTCAATGCCGCATATGTGGGGTGACTGACAATCTTGCTTTCTTCTCCTCTGCACTGCAGGGCTCCTGCTGTCCATAGACCATTCCCAGACCTGGCAACGATGGTGGAACGGGACAGCATCCGACGGTACCGCTTCACCAGGCAGCTGATTGAGGATTTGGCAGTGCAGTTGGCCCCACATTTGCAGCCTGGCCGGCCGAATCCTACAGCGCTGACCCCCAAGGTGAAGGTGATGGCAGCCCTACACTTCTTTGCCACCGGTACCTTCCAACATACTGTGGCGACTGCTGGTGGGATGTCACAGACCATGTTGAGCCGTGTGCTCCGCGATGTTTTGGAGGCAATGTTGCTATACCTGAACCGGTACATCTATTTCCCTAGACTGCAACGACTCACTGACGTGAAGAGTGACTTCTATGCCCTGGGGAGGATGCTGCATGTCATTGGCTCCATTGATGGGACACATGTGGCTTTGGTACCACCACAGGCCCAGGAGCAGGCCTACCGTAACCGCAAGCACTACCACTCGGTCAATGCACTGGTGGTGTGTCTTGCAGATATGACCATCTCACACGTGTGTGCCCGTTTCCCTGGTTCAGCACACGATGCCTTTGTGATGAGGAGTAGTCGCATCCCCAGGATGATGGCACAGATGCAGAACCAGCGTGCCTGGCTTGTCGGTGTGTACTGACTTTGTGCCATTGTGTGTGATCTGATCTGTAGTATTCCGCCCACTTTTCCAAGTCAGCTAATGTGCACTTGTCTGTCCGTAGGTGACTCGGGATACCCCAACATGCCGTGGTTGCTGACACCCCTCAGGAACCCTGTGACACCAGCCCAGATGCGCTACAATGAGGCACATGGTCGGGCCAGGAGAGTGATTGAGCGGACATTTGGTCTCCTGAAGAGCAGCTTCCGCTGCCTCGACAAGACAGGAGGGTCCCTCCCATATGCCCCAGCGAAGGTGTGCAAGATTATCATCGTCTGCTGCATGCTCCACAACCTGGCAGTGCGGAAGGAGTTGTCTCTCATCCAGGATGACAATGACCAACATCCGCCACCTGTGGAGGATCCTGGCCTGGACCACGATGCCAGTGATGATGATGATGATGAGGGTGATGTCCGCACACAGCTCATCACCAACTTCTTTAGCTGAATGTGAGTATCCTGAGGTGTCATGTCAATGATGTGAGTTGGCATAATATGTGTAGGTGGTGCTCTGGTGCTGTTGGAGTGTGTCCATGGGCTACTTGACTGGATGTGTGTAGCGATGTGTGCTTACAGGTGGTCTGTACTCCCCAACAGTGTTGACATGCTAACTTGGTTCTGGGTGGGTATCTTGTAACATGTATTGTGCATGAGTTTTGCTGTTCTGTCCTGTTCTCCATTGCTTTTGACTGTGTGTCATTTCTGTCCTTCACAGGGTACTTTCAGATTCGTTTGGTCAACTGTGTCCACCGACGACGTGATTGTACTTCCAGGGTGGTAGCTGTTGTGTCCCTACAGGTGATGTGCGCCACACCCATGGACTTCCTTCCTTCTACAGTTGTTGACTGTGTGCCCACTGCCAGGTGGGATTACCTTGCATCTGTAGTGGTTACGACATGTTGCAACTGTGTAATAAACCTGTGCTTCACTTTGTGATGTGCGTTGTCTGTGGTCACACATTTGACTGCCATTTGCTTACTGCACCTGTGGGCTACTTGACTACAACTGGGAATAGGTGTGGTGTCTGTGCATTGCACCGTCTTTCCTGGCAACATCAGTGTAGGCAATGAGTCAGATGGCCTAGGTGTGTATGTGTTGTGTAGCCCTGGTGGTGTGTCTCCCTCATATGTGTCACGTTGCCATTACTCACATGCCTGTGTTGTACTTGCTGTTGCAGTTCGCATACACAGTGTAATTTTGCAGTTCATCATCCCCATGACAGCACCCACGTTGGAATCACAACAGAGGGAAGTATGGTGTATTAGTGTGTTTATTGTGATACATTTGTGTGAATAGTGCATAGGATGGTTAGTGCTGTACATTTATATTGCAATCAGAAGTTCCTAGGTGAATTGAAAGTCCTGGTAGACAAAATCCCCAGTATCGGGGCCACAGTTGTCTGAGACATTGGTCCAACTTGTACTCCCCATGTCATGTGTGGGAGTTGTGTTGCCGTCAACAGGGTGAACAGTTTGTGCACAAAGGTGAACATCCAGAACAGGTTCAGGCTTCCTGGGGGTTGCACTTGGCCATCGGCCTCTCACTTGCCCCTCCTCGGACGACCCCTCTTCTTTGGGGGGGCCCCTCAAGTACAGGCTGCTGCGGTGCAGGGGACTCTCCGCCAGAGTCATCCTCCCTCCCTGTGGCAGTTGCAGTTTGTTCAGCACCAGATGTTGTTGGCACACAGGGAGGTGTAGACTGGTTGCTGTTCATCTGGCGGAGGCATTGTAATATGTCCCTGTGCACCGCCGTCATCTCTTGCAGTGTGTCCCACTTGGACTCTACGCGGGACATGTGTGAGTCCAAGCGGGCATGATGGGCAGCCTGCTGCTGTTTCATGTCTCTGAGGAGCCCCACTACCTGGCTGAGATCTCCGGTGCTGGACTGGTACGCATCGGCTATGCGTACCAGTTGTGGGTCATCATGCACACCAGACACCTCTGCAAGCAGCGACCTCTGTCTCCCACCCTCCCACCACCCCTGCCGACATGTGCAGTGCGTGCAGTGGCACGCACAGATGACCCTGGTCCCCCTTGGGGGTTGGTGGTGGTGGTGGTGTCCATGGCCCCACGTTGGTCCAGGGTCCCTGTGCTGGTGGTGCTCCTTGTTCTGTCCATGTCGGCAGGGATGGTATTTGTGGTGACAGTCGTTGGAGGGGTGGGTGCAGGGGGTGCAGCTGGTGGTCCTGCTGGTGCTGCAGCTGGTGGTCCTGCTGGTGCTGCATGTTGACTTGCACCGGAGGTGCCAGGTTGGTCTTCTTCATCCGGGGAGGGCAGAGGCTGTACGACACCAGTGAGCTCCGTATCCTCTTGAGCCTGGGACTGGGACTCCTCAGCGTCTGCTGCTGTGTCCCCATCATCACCTGTTTTTGGGAGACACACACAATGTATGTTATGTTTCTGCAGGCATCAATGGTTGACACACCTGACAGTTGTGACTGTGCCTCTGGGTGCGGGCCTGTACATTGCATTGTCCTAAGTTGTCACAGTCAGGGGTTGATATTGGTGTAGCACATTGTCCTGCATTATTTGGGCATTTCTATGTATTTGTTGGGGTGTGAACATGGTCTGCATTGGTTGTATTTGGTTGACATCCGGCCCTCCTTCCCACCCAGCCAGTCAGTTATCCCACCATGGACTGTGCTTGCATTGCAAGGAGTGAAAGTTGTCTTTCAGGATGTCAGTCAGTGGTGTCCTGCTGTTGGTTGTTGCACAGTTGCCAGCAGGGCCTTGTGCTCCCCACAGCAGTAGCCAGTGTCAGCCATCTTGTCAGTTGTTTTCCACTCCCTGTGATGTGAGCATGGTTCAGGGTGGTGTTGATGGGACAGTTGTGGGGGTGAGCTATGTCTGTGACTATGACTCCCATCATGCTATTGCCTCCACCCCACTTCCCAGCATTCCCATACTTACTTGCTTTTGTGGGGAGTCCAGTGTGTGTGGGTGTGAGAGCAATGGCAAGATGGCTGACAGTGGTGTCCTGCTGTTTGTTGGTGTGCAGTTCCCAGCATGCCCTTGTGCTCCCCACGACACAGCAACAGTGTCAGACATCTTTGATGGGCCTTTCCACTCTCTGTGGGATGTGCATGCGTGAGTGTGAGCTTGCTGGGCCATGTGGTGGGGGGATGTAGAGCTGTGACTACGACTCCCATCATGCTATTGCCTCCACCCCCTTCCCAGCATGCCCATGCCTTCCTTCCTTTGACTCTGCTTCCCTGTGGGGGTGGGCTGCCTGTGCTGACAGGATGGATGGGAGTGTTGTCCTGGCAGTTGTTTGGCTAAAAGTCCCAAGAGTGTCCCTGTGCTTCACACAACATAACCCAGGGTGGAGGTTCTTTGTGGGATCTTGAGTTAGGATGTGAGGCATTGCATTCTCCCAGGTGGGTTATGTGGAGTATGTGTTGAGGGTGTGTGTGAGGGGAGGTGCTTGTGACTATGGTCAGTGCTGCAAGTCCTCCTTCCCACCCAGCCAGATATCCCACCATGGAACGTGCTTGCATTGCAGGGAGTGGAAGTTGTCTTTCAGGATGTCAGTCAGTGGTGTCCTGCTGTTTGTTGGTGCACAGTTGCCAGCAGGGCCTTGTGCTCCCCACAGCAGTAGCCAGTGTCAGCCATCTTGTCAGTCCTTATCCACTCCCTGTGATGTGAGCATGGTTCAGGGTGGTGTTGATGGGCCAGTTGTGAGGCTGAGCAATATCTGTGCCTACTACTCCCATCATGCTATTGCCTCCACCCCCTTCCCAGCATGCCCATGCTTCCCTTCCTTTTGACTCTGCTTCCCTGTGGGGTGGGCTGCCTGTGCTGACAGGATGGCTGGGAGTGTTGTCCTGGCAGTTGTTTGGCTAAAAGTCCCAAGAGTGTCCCTGTGCTTCACACAACA
>CAWUFW010025715.1:0-41293 GCA_963921515.1 Calotriton arnoldi
CCCTAGCTCTGCCGGCACCTAGGGAAACCTAGCAAACCTATACATTTTTGAAAACTAGACACCCAGGGGAATCCAGGATGGGGTGACTTGACTGCCTCCCACCAGGTTCTGTTACCCAGAATCCCTTGCAAACATAAAAAATTGTCAAAAAACACATTTTCCCCACATTTTTTTTTTTTTTTTTTTTTTTAACGTGGTCACACCTCAATTTCGCAGTGAAAAATGACCCTTTTTTGGCAAAGTGCCTAGCTGTAGTTTTTGAACCCTACCTCTGCCGGCACCTAGGGAAACCTAGCAAACCTATACATTTTTGAAAACTAGACACCCAGGGGAATCCAGGATGGGGTGACTTGACTGCCTCCCACCAGGTTCTGTTACCCAGAATCCCTTGCAAACATAAAACATTGTCAAAAAAACCACATTTTCCCCACATTTCTGTGGTGGAAAGTTCTGGAATCTGCGTGGATCCACAAATTTCCACCCACCCCGAGTTCCCCAAAGTCTTACAGGAAAAAGGGTACCTCACTTGTGTGGGTCGGCCCAGTGCCTGCGACAGGAAACGGCGCAAAACGCAACGTGGTCACACCTCAATTTCGCAGTGAAAAATTACCCTTTTTTGGCAAAGTGCCTAGCTGTAGTTTTTGAACCCTACCTCTGCCGGCACCTAGGGAAACCTAGCAAACCTATACATTTTTGAAAACTAGACACCCAGGGAATCCAGGATGGGGTGACTTGACTGCCTCCCACCAGGTTCTGTTACCCAGAATCACTTGCAAACATAAAAAATTGTCAAAAAAACACATTTTCCCCACATTTCTGTGGTGGAAAGTTCTGGAATCTGCGTGGATCCACAAATTTCCACCCACCCCGCGTTCCCCAAAGTCTTACGAGAAAAATGGTACCTCACTTGTGGGGGTCGGCCTAGTGCCTGCGACAGGAAACGCTGCAAAACGCAACGTGGTCACACCTCAATTTCGCAGTGAAAAATGACCCTTTTTTGGCAAAGTGCCTAGCTGTAGTTTTTGAACCCTAGCTCTGCCGGCACCTAGGGAAACCTACCAAACACACACATTTGTGAAAAGTAGACACCCGGGGGCTTCCAGGGAGGTATGGCTTGCGTGGATCCCCCAACGTTTCCTTACCCAGAATCCCCTGCAAACCTCAATTTTAGCTGAAAAAATCACTTTTTCACACATTTGTGTGTGGGAAAGTGTGGCATCACTGGCCTCACACACATTTCCTACCACCCAGCGTTCCCCCAGGTCTCCCGATAAAAATGGTGCCTCACTTGTGTGGGAGGCCCAAGTACCCGCGACAGGCAAGGCCCACAACGTAGTGAGGCGACCTCAAAATGGCCTTTCACAAAACCACCTGGTTTTGCAAGGGAGTCACCTGGGTTTTTAGCCCCGTGCTCAGCGGCCATCTAGAAACCTACCAAACCCACACATTTCTGAAAAGTAGACACCCGGGGGCTTCCAGGGAGGTATGGCTTGCGTGGATCCTCCAACGTTTCCTTGCCCAGAATCCCTGCAAACCTCACTTTTAGCTGAAAAAATCACTTTTTTCACACATTTTTGTGTGGGAAAGTGTGGCATCACTGGCCTCACACAAATTTCCTACCACCAAAACGTTTTGAGGCAACATCAACATTGACTATCAAAAAATGTTTTGGGCCCTTGCCTGTCGCGGGTACTTGGGCCTCCCACACAAGTGAGGCACCATTTTTATCGGGAGACCTGGGGGAACGCTGGGTGGTAGGAAATTTGTGTGAGGCCAGTGATGCCACACTTTCCCACACAAAAATGTGTGAAAAAAGTGATTTTTTCAGCTAAAAGTGAGGTTTGCAGGGGATTCTGGGCAAGGAAACGTTGGGGGATCCACGCAAGCCATACCTCCCTGGAAGCCCGCGGGTGTCTACTTTTCATAAATGTGTGGGTTTGGTAGGTTTCCTAGATGGCCGCCGAGCATGGGGCCAAAAACCCAGGTGACCCCCTTGCAAAACCAGGTGGTTTTGTGAAAGGCCATTTTGAGGTCGCCTCAATACGTTGTGGGCCCTTGCCTGTCGCGGGTACTTGGGCCTCCCACACAAGTGAGGCACCATTTTTATCGGGAGACCTGGGGAACGCTGGGTGGTAGGAAATTTGTGTGAGGGCAGTGATGCCACACTTTCCCACACAAAAATGTGTGAAAAAGTGATTTTTTCAGCTAAAAGTGAGGTTTGCAGGGGATTCTGGGTAAGGAAACGTTGGGGGATCCACGCAAGCCATACCTCCCTGGAAGCCCCGGGTGTCTACTTTTCAGAAATGTGTGGGTTTGGTAGGTTTCCCTAGATGGCCGCCGAGCACGGGGCCAAAAACCCAGGTGACCCCTGTTGCAAAACCAGGTGGTTTTGTGAAAGGCCATTTTGAGGTCGCCTCAATACGTTGTGGGCCCTTGCCTGTCGCGGGTACTTGGGCCTCCCACACAAGTGAGGCACCATTTTTATCGGGAGACCTGGGGGAACGCTGGGTGGTAGGAAATTTGTGTGAGGCCAGTGATGCCACACTTTCCCACACAAAAATGTGTGAAAAAAGTGATTTTTTCAGCTAAAAGTGAGGTTTGCAGGGGATTCTGGGTAAGGAAACGTTGGGGGATCCACGCAAGTCATACCTCCCTGGAAGCCCCCGGGTGTCTACTTTTCAGAAATGTGTAGGTTTCCCTAGATGGCCGCAGAGCACTGGGCCAAAAACCCAGGTGACCCCCCTTGCAAAACCAGGTGGTTTTGTGAAAGGCCATTTTGAGGTCGCCTCAATACGTTGTGGGCCCTTGCCTGTCGCGGGTACTTGGGCCTCCCACACAAGTGAGGCACCATTTTTATCGAGAGACCTGGGGGACCGCTGGGTGGTAGGAAATTTGTGTGAGGCCAGTGATGCCACACTTTCCCACACAAAAATGTGTGAAAAAGTGATTTTTTCAGCTAAAAGTGAGGTTTGCAGGGGATTCTGGGTACGGAAACGTTGGGGGATCCACGCAAGCCATACCTCCCTGGAAGCCCCCGGGTGTCTACTTTTCAGAAATGTATGGGTTTGGTAGGTTTCCCTAGATGGCCGCCGAGCACGGGGCCAAAAACCCAGGTGACCCCCTTGCAAAACCAGGTGGTTTTGTGAAAGGCCATTTTGAGGTCGCCTCAATACGTTGTGGGCCCTTGCCTGTCGGGGTACTTGGGCCTCCCACACAAGTGAGGCACCATTTTTATCGGGAGACCTGGGGGAACGCTGGGTGGTAGGAAATTTGTGTGAGGCCAGTGATGCCACACTTTCCCACACAAAAATGTGTGAAAAAAGTGATTTTTTCAGCTAAAAGTGAGGTTTGCAGGGGATTCTGGGTAAGGAAACGTTGGGGGATCCACGCAAGCCATACCTCCCTGGAAGCCCGCGGGTGTCTACTTTTCAGAAATGTGTGGGTTTGGTAGGTTTCCCTAGATGGCCGCCGAGCACGGGGCCAAAAACCCAGGTGACTCCCCTTGCAAAACCAGGTGGTTTTGTGAAAGGCCATTTTGAGGTCGCCTCAATACGTTGTGGGCCCTTGCCTGTCGCGGGTACTTGGGCCTCCCACACAAGTGAGGCACCATTTTTATCGGGAGACCTGGGGGAACGCTGGGTGGTAGGAAATTTGTGTGAGGCCAGTGATGCCACACTTTCCCACACAAAAATGTGTGAAAAAAGTGATTTTTTCAGCTAAAAGTGAGGTTTGCAGGGGATTCTGGGTAAGGAAACGTTGGGGGATCCACGCAAGCCATACCTCCCTGGAAGCCCCCGGGTGTCTACTTTTCAGAAATGTGTGGGTTTGGTATGTTTCCCTAGATGGCCGCCGAGCACGGGGCCAAAAATCCAGGTGACCCCCTTGCAAAACCAGGTGGTTTTGTGAAAGGCCATTTTGAGGTCGCCTCAATACGTTGTGGGCCCTTGCCTGTCACGGGTACTTGGGCCTCCCACACAAGTGAGGCACCATTTTTATCGGGAGACCTGGGGGAACGCTGGGTGGTAGGAAATTTGTGTGAGGCCAGTGATGCCACACTTTCCCACACAAAAATGTGTGAAAAAAGTGATTTTTTCAGCTAAAAGTGAGGTTTGCAGGGGATTCTGGGTAAGGAAACGTTGGGGGATCCACGCAAGCCATACCTCCCTGGAAGCCCGCGGGTGTCTACTTTTCAGAAATGTGTGGGTTTGGTAGGTTTCCCTAGATGGCCGCCGAGCACGGGGCCAAAAACCCAGGTGACTCCCCTTGCAAAACCAGGTGGTTTTGTGAAAGGCCATTTTGAGGTCGCCTCAATACGTTGTGGGCCCTTGCCTGTCGCGGGTACTTGGGCCTCCCACACAAGTGAGGCACCATTTTTATCGGGAGACCTGGGGGAACGCTGGGTGGTAGGAAATTTGTGTGAGGCCAGTGATGCCACACTTTCCCACACAAAAATGTGTGAAAAAAGTGATTTTTTCAGCTAAAAGTGAGGTTTGCAGGGGATTCTGGGTAAGGAAACGTTGGGGGATCCACGCAAGCCATACCTCCCTGAAAGCCCCCGGGTGTCTACTTTTCAGAAATGTGTGGGTTTGGTAGGTTTCCCTAGATGGCCGCCGAGCACGGGGCCAAAAACCCAGGTGACCCCCTTGCAAAACCAGGTGGTTTTGTGAAAGGCCATTTTGAGGTCGCCTCAATACGTTGTGGGCCCTTGCCTGTCGCGGGTACTTGGGCCTCCCACACAAGTGAGGCACCATTTTTATCGGGCGACCTGGGGGAACGCTGGGTGGTAGGAAATTTGTGTGAGGCCAGTGATGCCACACTTTCCCACACAAAAATGTGTGAAAAAAGTGATTTTTTCAGCTAAAAGTGAGGTTTGCAGGGGATTCTGGGTAAGGAAACGTTGGGGGATCCACGCAAGCCATACCTCCCTGGAAGCCCCCGGGTGTCTACTTTTCAGAAATGTGTGGGTTTGGTAGGTTTCCCTAGATGGCCGCCGAGCACTGGGCCAAAAACCCAGGTGACCCCCCTTGCAAAACCAGGTGGTTTTGTGAAAGGCCATTTTGAGGTCGCCTCAATACGTTGTGGGCCCTTGCCTGTCGCGGGTACTTGGGCCTCCCACACAAGTGAGGCACCATTTTTATCGGGAGACCTGGGGGAACGCTGGGTGGTAGGAAATTTGTGTGAGGCCAGTGATGCCACACTTTCCCACACAAAAATGTGTGAAAAAAGTGATTTTTTCAGCTAAAAGTGAGGTTTGCAGGGGATTCTGGGTACGGAAACGTTGGGGGATCCACGCAAGCCATACCTCCCTGGAAGCCCCCGGGTGTCTACTTTTCAGAAATGTGTGGGTTTGGTAGGTTTCCCTAGATGGCCGCCGAGCACGGGGCCAAAAACCCAGGTGACTCCCCTTGCAAAACCAGGTGGTTTTGTGAAAGGCCATTTTGAGGTCGCCTCAATACGTTGTGGGCCCTTGCCTGTCGCGGGTACTTGGGCCTCCCACACAAGTGAGGCACCATTTTTATCGGGAGACCTGGGGGAACGCTGGGTGGTAGGAAATTTGTGTGAGGCCAGTGATGCCACACTTTCCCACACAAAAATGTGTGAAAAAAGTGATTTTTTCAGCTAAAAGTGAGGTTTGCAGGGGATTCTGGGTAAGGAAACGTTGGGGGATCCACGCAAGCCATACCTCCCTGGAAGCCCCCGGGTGTCTAGTTTTCAGAAATGTGTGGGTTTGGTAGGTTTCCCTATGTGGCCGCCGAGCCCCGGGCCAAAAACCCAGGTGACCCCCCTTGCAAAACCAGGTCATTTTGAGATAATGTGTTGTTTATTTCTGCAGCGTGAAAATTTTGGCACAATATTGCAAGGAAAATGTGACAGACATTTTGAGGTTTGCAGGACATTGTGGGTACCATAACTTGTTGGGATCCACAAGAGAGATATCACCATGTACTCCCATGGGTGTTTCGTTTACGACAATATCTACAGTTGGTAGGTTATTCTTAGACGGAATGTACACCTTGGCAGACAGACTAAAAAGACAAAGATTACTGCACAGCCATCTATTCCTCAAGCACACACACATACTGGTTGGATTTGGCACGAGGGCAAGTGATGGTTCAGTATATACAATTTTATTAACAAGAGATTTCACAAAAATGAAATGCACTGTCAATAATTGAAAGGACAAAAAACGGAACCAGTGACTCGCAGCTCGTGAGCTGTAAAGCCACGTCAAGGCCCCAACCGCTTTACAGGCCATTCACACACCTTTCATACGTGATACACACAAGACCATTCACACCCCCAGGCACGAAACAAACACATTACAACATTCACAAAAAGGGACAAGGTACACCCTGCTTGAGAAAGACAAAAAATAAATATTACTGCACAGCCATCTAATCCTCAAGCACACACACACATACTGGTTGGATTTGGCACGAGGGTGAGTGATGGTTCAGTATATACAATTGTATTAACAAGTGATTTCACAAAAATGAAATGCACTGTTAATAATTGAAAGGACGAGAAACTGAACCATTGACTCACAGCTCGTGAGCTGTAAAGCCACGACAAGGCACCAACCTCTTTACAGGCCATTCATACACCTTTCATACGTGTGACAAATACAAAACCATTCACACCACCAGCCGCGGGCCCATCACATTACAACACTCACACCAGCAGACAGCGCCATTCAAGGGCCCATCACTTTCACACGCCCACATTCCTAACACAGCAACCACACAAGCTGATGGATTGCGTGGAGTGTCGCTCGGCTAGCAGTGTGTGTAGTGACCAGCAGCAAGTCACTACTCACACACTGCCAGCCGAGCGCCAGTCCACGCACACCGCCAGCCAAGCGCCACTCCACGCACACCGCCAGCCTAGCGCCACTCCACGCACACCGCCAGCCTAGCGCCACTCCACGCACACCGCCAGCCTAGCGCCACTCCACGCACACCGCCAGCCTAGCGCCACTCCACGCACACCGCCAGCCAAGCACCACTCCACGCACACCGCCAGCCAAGAGCCACTCCCCGCACACCGCCAGCCAAGCGCCACTCCACGCACACCGCCAGCCAAGCACCAGCCTACACACACCACCATCACATTTAGGATTTTTTTATACAAAAAAGAAAACACAAACAAATTGCAAATAGATACAAATCTACTAACACAAAATCAGAAACTAAATACATTGCACTAATGCCAACCTTGAAACAGAACAACAATTCTTAAACATTACAGACCAGGCAGTTCACTTTACCACTCATGGTTGCTCCCAATAATTCTTTTGCTTGTGGTACGCTCTATAACAAGCAGGCACACACAGCCCAGGGTTAGAAGGACACTCAGGGCAGTACATACGAGTCTCCTTCCGCGTACCTCTTCGCCAACAGACTCTACATCTCCTAGTGGGAAAGTCTTTTAAGAGTGTAGGAGGAATGTGATCAGGAAAGTGGCGATCTTTCAATCGAGCCACATCCTCCACCACTCCAACTCTAGGAACACTTGCCTGTTCCACAACAACAAGGCTGCCTATGACAGACTCCTGAAACTGAACAAAAGTCAACTTTGACGCAGGAGAACACTCCTTGAACACAACAAAAGCATTGAAAGTTGCTAAATTGAAGAGATGGATGGCCAACTTCTTATACCAAATGTAAGACTTACGAATAGCAGTGTAAGGTTCCAACCTCTGATCTACTCTATCAACACCACCCATGTGCTTATTGTAGTCTAAAATGCACACAGGTTTGCGCACTTCAGCAATCTGACCCCAAACAGCCACAGGTGAAGTACTCTCATCATGGATGGTAGTCAGCATGTACTCATCCCTCCTGTCCACAAATTTCACAGCTAGCAGTTCCTCACTACGCAAGGCACTGCACTGTCCCCTCTGAAGTTTTTTGCAAACAAGCTCTTTTGGATAACCTTTACGGTTAGAGCGGATTGTGCCACAAGCAAAAGTGTCCACTTTGAACAATTCCTTAAACAATTGCACAGCAGTGTAGAAGTTATCAAGGTACAAATGGTGGCCTCTGTTAAACAGTCCTCTAGCAAGATCCCACACAATTTTCTCTGTTACTCCTACTAAAGTGGACGGACAACCAGGGGGTCAATAGTGGAATCCCTACCAGTGTACACACGCAAATTAAAAACATATCCTGTCCTACTCTCAGACAACATATACAGCTTAATTCCATAGCGTGCCCTCTTGCTAGGAATGTACTGCCTAAAAACCAAACGGCCCTTGAACAGCACCAAAGACTCATCAATAGATATTTCTTTCCCTGGAGTATAGATCTCTGAAAATCGATCTACAAAGTGATCAAGAACAGGCCGATTCTTAAAAAGACGGTCACATTCAGGGTGATCTCGTGGCAACGCCAAACCATTATCAACAAAATGCAGCATCCGAAGCAAAAGTAAATACCGATCACGAGTCATAACTGCAGGAAATATGGCCGTTGCCATCAAGGGACTGGTAGACCAATATGAACCCATGGACGGCTTCCTTATCAAACCCATCAAAAAAGTCAAACCCAAAAACTTCTTCATCTCTTCCAGATTTGTGGGACTCCACCGGGTAGCTCTAGAATGGGGCCTAAGTCTGGCACTGTTGTCCCTCAAAAACTGTTCAGCATACAAATTAGTCTGCTCAACAATCTCACCCAAAAATACATCATCCATAAACAACTGAAAATACTGTATAGGCAAATAATGTTCACAATCCACTCTACACCCTGCATAACCACTAAAGGCAGGCAACACCGGCTGCACCATGTTTGGATCAACCCAGAGTCCAGCACTTCCAGTAGGAAGCCTAGCAGCCCCAGGCTGCAATCCAGATGCCTCTTGCACCATCGGCACAGTAGTATCCTCCTCTAAATCAGGCACTTCATCTGCACTGAGAGTACCTTCATCATCCGATGATTACATGTGGAGAGAAAACTCACTGCCTGAATCTTCCCCTCCCTCCTCTCCCTCAGACGCACTGTCAGTCTCATAATCCTGCTCAGAGGAAGATTCAAGAAGCAAACCAACCACCTGCTGAGCAGTAATTCTACGGCTAGCCATAATGCTTACTAATAAAGGTTACTTGTCAAACAAGTCAACAACAACAAACCCTTTGTAAAAAAAAGAAATAAACAAAATGTAGCTTTATCACAAAGACCTATATACTCCAACACTATACCACTCATGTGACAGAAGCAGCTAGACTCACCACCACCTACTCTGCACAGACACAGTAAGGATCAACAATATCCCACTAAAAAAGAAGAAGAAAAAAATTACACATAAGACAATGCAAAACATCGCAAAGAATTTCATGCTCTGAACACTAACAAATATGCTGCCATTATGGCACCACTTACAAAAAAATTCATTCATGCATGACAATAATACTCATTTGGAGTACACACAACAAAAATATTTTTCTTACCAAATAAATGCAATTACGCAAAACTGCAGAACCACAACTGCCGAAACCGCAAACAGGAATCAAAAGCTTTACACTAGAATAAAAAGGAGAAAAAAAAACATTACAATCACATATGCAAATAATGCACCAGTCCACACACAATCCACCAGCCAAGCTAAGGGGTAGGTGGGCCTAACAGTATAAATAAAATATTCACCCCCGTAAAAGGGGAGCAACCCTTGCCCTTTTGGCCACTCCCCAACACAAAAATTAAAAAAACCCTGGTGCCTAGTGGGCATTCCTGCTGCACGATCACATGATCGTGCAGCAGGAATGCACAAAGAGGCATCGGGGAAAGGAAAACCCTTCCCTTTCCCTCGATGCCTCTTTTGATACAAACCCCCCCTCCCCGAGCCAAACCTCACCTGATTTCCTGACGCGCTGGAAGCAAATGGCTTCCAGCGCGTCGGGGAAGAAAGGGAAACCCTCAATGATGTCAGCGCGCTGACGTCATTGATGGGGCGGGGGAGGCAGGGGAAGCCCTTCCCCTGCCTCCCCAAAAAAAAAAACCTAACGATCGGATTCCCACGGGGGAGCGCCAGCGCTTCCCCGTGGGTGGTCTTATGACGAGCTGGACTCGTCATGAGCACACGAGCACTGTGTGCCATGACGAGTCCAGCTCGTCATAAGCACCGAAGGGGATAAAGGGTCAGAGCAGGATCTCAGTGGCAGACGAGGAGAAGGAACCTCCTGGTCACAGGAACTACACGAGCATTGCGCTCGAGAAATTCAAGGATGCAAAGACCTCCATCAAGGATTACAGCTAACTTTTCAGGGTGTAAATGGAGAGAAGGCACATCTGCCCTGCATATTTCTCCACGAAGATGCCACCGTTTTGTGCAATACCTCTACTCAACTGGAGTACTTTCTACTGGCTAATCAGTAAGTGCTACCTCGTTGGGTAAATGTATAGCGCCTTACCTACACTACAGCTGCGTAAAGGCCCAGAAGAATTGTCTCCAGTGACCTGGTGTGTCTGTAACTTTGCCACCGTGCCGGAAAGGCACCGGGGTCTTTGGGTAAATTGTCCATCATAGTGGGGAAAGGGCGGGAAGACGTTGCATACCGATGGTGTATGTGGGGCAGGGCTTCCATGCGAGTTCACATGCCTCTTGTTTATAAAGGGTCAGAGCGCGATATGAGCAGCAGATGAGGAGAAAGAACCTCCTGGTCACTGGACCTACACGGGGATTGCGCTCGAGAAAATCAAGGATGCACAGACCTTCACCAGGGATTACAGCTAATGTTTGACGGTAGATATGGGCAGAAAGCACTCCTGCTTAGCCTCGACCTTGCTGACGAATTTTTTGTGCTGATTAATGCGTTACCGAATTTGAGCTTCAACTCGGGCACCTGCTTTATTTATATCTGGAAGTGCTTCCTGTTGAGGTTTAATTTTTGAGACAGGAGCATCGTGCCAGAATGAATCCTGCCCTGCGTATTTATCCACGAAGATGCCACCGTTTTGTGCGATACCTCTACTCAACTGGAGTACTTTCTACTGGCTAATCAGTAAGTGCTACCTCGTTGGGTAAATGTATAGCGCCTTACCTACACTACAGCTGCGTAAAGGCCCAGAAGAATTGTCTCCAGTGACCTGGTGTGTCTGTAACTTTGACACCGCGCCGGAAAGGCACCGGGGTCTTTGAGTAAGCTGTCCATCATAGTGGGGAAAGGGCGGGAAGACGTTGCATACCGATGGTGTATGTGGGGCAGGGCTTCCATGCGAGTTCACATGCCTCTTGTTTATAAAGGGTCAGAGCGCGATATGAGCAGCAGATGAGGAGAAAGAACCTCCTGGTCACTGGACCTACACGGGGATTGCGCTCGAGAAAATCAAGGATGCACAGACCTTCACCAGGGATTACAGCTAATGTTTGACGGTAGATATGGGCAGAAAGCACTCCTGCTTAGCCTCGACCTTGCTGACGAATTTTTTGTGCTGATTAATGCGTTACCGAATTTGAGCTTCAACTCGGGCACCTGCTTTATTTATATCTGGAAGTGCTTCCTGTTGAGGTTTAATTTTTGAGACAGGAGCATCGTGCCAGAATGAATCCTGCCCTGCGTATTTATCCACAAAGATGCCACCGTTTTGTGCGATTCCTCTACTCAACTGGAGTACTTTCTACTGGCTAATCAGTAAGTGCTACCTCGTTGGGTAAATGTATAGCGCCTTACCTACACTACAGCTGCGTAAAGGCCCAGAAGAATTGTCTCCAGTGACCTTGTGTGTCTGTAACTTTGACACCGCGCCGGAAAGGCGCCGGGGTCTTTGAGTAAGCTGTCCATCATAGTGGGGAAAGGGCGGGAAGACGTTGCATACCGATGGTGTATGTGGGGCAGGGCTTCCATGCGAGTTCACATGCCTCTTGTTTATAAAGGGTCAGAGCGCGATATGAGCAGCAGATGAGGAGAAAGAACCTCCTGGTCACTGGACCTACACGGGGATTGCGCTCGAGAAAATCAAGGATGCACAGACCTTCACCAGGGATTACAGCTAATGTTTGACGGTAGATATGGGCAGAAAGCACTCCTGCTTAGCCTCGACCTTGCTGACGAATTTTTTGTGCTGATTAATGCGTTACCGAATTTGAGCTTCAACTCGGGCACCTGCTTTATTTATATCTGGAAGTGCTTCCTGTTGAGGTTTAATTTTTGAGACAGGAGCATCGTGCCAGAATGAATCCTGCCCTGCGTATTTATCCACAAAGATGCCACCGTTTTGTGCGATACCTCTACTCAACTGGAGTACTTTCTACTGGCTAATCAGTAAGTGCTACCTCGTTGGGTAAATGTATAGCGCCTTACCTACACTACAGCTGCGTAAAGGCCCAGAAGAATTGTCTCCAGTGACCTTGTGTGTCTGTAACTTTGACACCGCGCCGGAAAGGCGCCGGGGTCTTTGAGTAAGCTGTCCATCATAGTGGGGAAAGGGCGGGAAGACGTTGCATACCGATGGTGTATGTGGGGCAGGGCTTCCATGCGAGTTCACATGCCTCTTGTTTATAAAGAGTCAGAGCGCGATATGAGCAGCAGATGAGAAAGAACCTCCTGGTCACTGGACCTACACGGGGATTGCGCTCGAGAAAATCAAGGATGCACAGACCTCCATCAGGAATTACAGCTAATGTTTGACGGTAGATATGGGCAGAAAGCACTCCTCCCTCCCTCCCTCGTGGGCATTCCTGCTGCACGATCACATGATCGTGCAGCAGGAATGCACAAAGAGGCATCGGGGAAAGGAAAACCCTTTCCTTTCCCTCGATGCCTCTTTTGTTGCAAACTCCCCCTCCCCGAGCCAAAACTCACCTTATTTCCCCGACGCGCTGGAAGCAAATGGCTTCCAGCGCGTCGGGGAAGCAAGGGAAACCCTCAATGATGTCAGCGCGCCTCGCGCGCTGACGTCATTGATGGGGGGGCGGGGGGGGTGGGGGGAGGAAGGGGAAGTCCTTCCCCTGCCTCCTAAAAAAAAAAACCCGACGATCGGATTCCCACGGGGGGAGCGCCAGCGCTTCCCCCGTGGGTGGTCTTATGACGAGCTGGACTCGTCATGAGCACACGAGCACTGTGTGCCATGACGAGTCCAGCTCGTCATAAGCTACCGAAGGGGTTAAGGTCTCAGGATCGATTTGTTTTGGTTTGTATGGACTTATATTCTAGGTGGCCTGAAATTAAAATTGTCAATTCTGTTGAATCTCAGGTTGTTGTGGAATTTTTGGAAGAGTTCTTTGAGCGTGAAGGGTTTCCCATGTCTTTATTGTCTGACAACGGAGTTCAGTTTACTTTGCATTTCTTTGAGGAATTTTTGGAGGAGAGGGGTATAAAACATAAAAAGGCTGCCTTATATCACCCAGAGTGTAATGGCGCTGTGGAAAGGTTTCTCAAAGTGTTGAAAGATGCCATGCAGCTAGCAGTTGTTTCTGGTGATAATTGGGAGTTGGCCATCAAAAGAAAGGTTTGTGAATATAGGTTTACACCTCTTTCATCCACGGAAGTGGCTCCCTTTAGATTACTTAAGGGTAGGTCAGCCATTACTAATATAATTCCATCTTGGGTGGCCTCCTGCAGGAAAATGTCTAACTGTGGGTCTGAAGATACTGCTGGTTGGAGGGAAAAGGAGTTGAGGTGTATGCAGAGGAGGAAAGATTTGCTCGATGTGAGGAAGGCTGCTAAGAAAACTTCCGTAGTTGTTGGTGACTGGGTCAGAGTGAAATTACCAAGAAAATGTGCTGCTGCCTCAAAGTTTGGTAATCCCTTGCAAATTATTAAACTATTCAACAATGCTGTCAAGACTAGTGACCATAGGATCTGGAACCTGGGTAGGGTTGCCAAGTGTCCTCCTTGTGTTTCCTTTGGTACTGGGGTTCTTGCTGCCTGCTCTACTTCTCAAGCGCCCAGGAGGTGTTCTTCTCATTTGAGGACCACTCCTCGTCGCTTACAAGATTGTGTTCGCTAAGTATTTCATTATTTTTTTTTGTTTGTTTTTCTTTCTCTGTATTTCTGCATGTTTATGCTATAAGGGGGAAGGTATGTGGTATTCTGCTTTTATGTCTCTCCTTTCTGTGCCTTGTATTGCGCAATCTCCTTTTCTGAGGTTGCTAGGTTGTGTTCTATTGTGGAACTCTCACCTTGAGAGAGAATGTTATTATTGGAAAGCTTTTGTCAGTTCGCTTGGACTGTTGGTGGCTGAGGTCCCTTGCATGAGATGTACAATAAACCTATGCTGTTTCTTCAACTACTTTTGGTCTCCTGCCTGCTATTTATCCTGAGGAGAACACCTCAGATACCAAACATTTACATCATATACGTTTAAAATATGTACTAAAATACATAACAATAATAAAAAAATGATATTATTAACTATCTTTTTGTAAACAATAGTAATAACTTCGATATTTTTTCAAATCAATATTCTTGACAACGATATTCTTGCAGACGATATTTCCATATCACAATATTTTGTACATGCTATTTTGGTAAGACAATATTTTCGTTTCAATATTTTATCTGAATACCCTTAACCAATAGTTTCCATCCAAGTGTTTGGAGTTTGGGTGGGGGTGTTTATTTTTAGTTATATGTATACCTTCTTATTATATATGGGCTTAATAGGCCCCTGAGGTTTTATTAGCATGTCCCCACTATAATGTTCAACTTCTTTACCATTGGGCTATCACAGTCATCTCTGTCAGGTTGCAAATCTGAATGGTCTACTTCTGTCAATTTCTCATAGACCTCTCTCCACTCAGATCGTCTGTCAGCATATCATCTGTATGTACCATTTTATTCACATTTACGCTGCTAATAATCATTCTGACAAGCTTTTACAACAAACATCGAACAGCAGCCCCAGTTCTCAGAACCAATGGCTTTGTGAGTACTTGTTAGTTTTTATTAACTAGGTTTCGGATGAACCTGTTCCATTTCCTGCTAGCTAGGCCTAAAGGATACACGAGAGGTCAAGTGCTAACACCCTGCGGCTGCGACGGCCAGTCTCCGCAGGACTTGTTGCATTTTATGTTTTTATGTAAGCTATATGAATTTCCTCGAAGGCACTTCCTGATTCCAATTTTAAAAAGGATGAATTTTAAACGGGCCCGCCCTGCCCTTATGTATCTACAACTGTTGACAGAGGATTGCATCCTTTTTATAGTAGGGTTCCTAAAAGCTTGTGTGAAATCACGTACCTGTATGGATATCTAGTCATTTATTAACTAAGTTGTATCTCCAGGACTGAGTGTTTAGGCCTTTTGGAACAAAAAGAAGGGTCTTCATGAATTTACTTATTCGTGCACAAAGCACTTTATGATTTATATAATCGTGATTGGGGTGAATGCGTGGTTTATTTATACATTTTATCATTAGGAGCCAGACTGTTTGATCGTTTGATCTGATTTTTAAATGATTTATCTGATGTCTTGTTTAGGTCTTTGGAATAAAAAGAAGGGTCATCATGAATCTATGTATTCGCGCACAATGCACTTTTTGATTCATATAATCGTGATTGGGGTGAATGTGGTTTATTTATAAATTTTATTATTAGGAGGCCTTGACTGTTTAACTGTTTGATCTGGTTTTAAATGATCTATTTGATGTCATGTTTTGTATCTGTGTAACTTTTATGGTTTCTTTCTAAAACCGAATAAAGTTTATTGATTGATTGATTGATTGAGTACTTGTTAGCAGTTTGATATAAATGAGTAACAACAATAATTTTGTTGTAAATATTTTAGAATTGGTAATTACAAATGGTACATATGTGACCATCACTATGTGCGCAATGGAGAGACCAAGGATTGGATGAGCAAGTAATCTGAACACTAGTATGTCCCACTAGTTCACACTGCCTTCAGTTTCAGCTCCTCAGTTCCCAATCGTGCCCCATTATGAACCTCCTCCCACATCCAGAACTCACCTAGTTAGCCTTTTAGAGTCGAGTCCTCTTGGCTTTGCCACAACTTAGTGAATTAAATTCCAATTACAATACTAAATTGTGTGAAAGCAAAGAGTTTACAAAAGTTAGCAGACTCAGAATCTTTACGTACGTAAAATATGCAATGTATATACTGTAACATTTTTCTAAAACCATTGGCACAGCCAATAGGCTCCCGAGGCGAGACCAATTAGCTTTGACGATGCTTGTTTTATTTGACTGCTGCGGTCAAAGGATCTTTCCGCCAGCAGCGTTGGAGGCCCTGGTCAGCTTCTCGGGTATTCCTCGGCTTTCCCAGGACCACAATAGGTCCTTTGAACAGCAATATTTCCCATCAGTAGCTTTACATCTTTGCCTCACTACACTCTGTAGAGACAGTTCAGTCACCAGAACAGCCTTCTTTAAAATCAAGTCTCTTCTGCTGCAGGGCTGCCAAATGACTTCTTGGTACTGGTGGGTTGCACTTTTCTTCTGTTTCCTCTTTTAACTTTTCTCTTTTCTTCCTCTTCGGGTGCTGTGAGTCTCAGATTCATGTAGGAAATGTGCTGGGTTCCAGTCCAAGACAAATCAACCCCAGCATTACAATGTAAAGAATCCACAAATAGATGTACTTTTCTTGTCTTCATTTGAGTTCAGAGCCACAAATGCAGGAGGTACGTTCTTTATTACATGTTAGGCCCTAAGGTTATAGAAATAGCAGGTAGGTACCTTCAGGACTCCACACTTTTTCCACACCACACACCAACATTCTATTACCTCAGTCACTCTCAGTATTCCAGATACCAGCTCAGACATACAGGGAATGGGAATACACAGTATACCTTTCTGTAGTAAAAATTCAGTGCACCAATATAATTTGTAAAGTACTTTATTTGACACAGCTTCTCAGCAGGGCAACACAGCAGTTCACAATTGCCTGCTCTCCAGCTGTCACCTTCTGCTCACCCTCACCCAACATTCCATAATACCTACATCATGCGCCCAGACACTCCAGATAAGTCATTCTGTAATAGAAGCAAAGGAAATTTACCAACACATAACCTCACTACACATCCTGCCTGGCCCTTCAGATAAAGAGACTGTCCTGGAAAGAGCAATGTCCAACATGACCCCTTTGGCTTTGTGGTGTCCAGAAAGAAGCCTGAGAATGATCTGGGAAGGCCCTGGTGCTTCTGAGCCCACTCACAAGCATTCCTCTCCATTTCCTGGTAGCAACTGTGACACTGCAATTGTGTTATTGCCGAAGACCCAGTTGGAACATCAATTGCATGATTGCGATGACCCTATGCTGAAGGCCTAGTCAGGCTGTTTTGGCCAAATACAGCAAGTTCGACCTAGTTTGGGCTACTTCTTCAGAATACGATAAGCCCGGATGGGAGCTGCAACTGCTGTTTGCTGAGGTTCCTATGGAACTGCACCTACTTTCAGTATGGTTGGGACCACTACCCTACCAGACTATCAATCGCGAGCTGCACCTACTACATGGTCAAGACCAGCACAGCTGGACCCATTACCTAAATCCCGCAGGATGCTGCTCCATGACCTCTGAAGGAAAGGCTGAACAGATTCACTGCTGAATGCAGCCCTAGCATGCCTTTTGACAAATGCTGACAAGAACTTGCTGGTTCTTCATGGCTCTATTGAGTGCGCAGGAGAGCTGCTCTGGGTGCTTGGAAGCATCGGAAAGGGCTTGTAAGAATTCACCTTTTTCGAGTATGGGTAAGATAAAGACAGGGGGCGATTACGATGTTGGTTGGTAAGCCTCCAAAGGCTAGTCAGAGGCTTTCCGACCGACATGGTCGGAGCGTAAACCGTCCGGTCATTCCAACGCGGTTCCAACCAGCTCTAGAAGTCTTCCGCCAAGTTGGACCCACCCCGTAATCCCCTATGGACGGCGTTTCCGCCATCGGGATCATGATGTCGGTTTCCGACAGCCTTTCCGTACCGGCCCTTCTGACTCGGAAAGGCTGCGGGAAAGCAACTTTGGGGGCCCCTAGCAGGGCCCCCTTGCCTCCGCGGCCTACAGTTGGTTGCCGAGGGGGTACCTAGGGTGCCCCCTGTAAATCCCTGCACTCTGTGGCAGGCACCATGGGATGCCTGCCACAGAGTGCAGGGTTTTACACACACACACCCATTTCTTTATGGGACCCTGTATTATGGCCGTGGCACAAGCTCCCATAGAGAAATGGGAGTATGCGATCAAACAGTGTTCGTCCGCATCGTAATCAGGTGGTCGGAACCGCCAACCGGAGGTCGGTCGGTCCGTCCTGAGACCACCACGGTGTCGGTAGAAAGAAACTCCGACTGACATCATAATAGGCCCCTTAGTGCATTTGAACTGTTGGTAACCAAAATTACACCTGAACCTCATTCACGCTATTCCTGATTGCCCTTAGTGATGGAAGGAAACTAGAACCTGGGGTGATCATCTGGGACAGAACAAAGAGGGAGCAGGGTGGGAGTAGCACCTATAAGAGATAGCGCCCAGAGTCAAGATTTGTGTATGTTCTTTTTAACTATGTGGTATTTGGTACAGATGTGTGATTAAAATAGTTTCTTTTTTGCAATGCTAAGCACTGACGTGGATATTAACTTTATTGTGGCTGTTGGTTGATTGTTGAGTTCTAAGCTCAAGTACCCCCCACACTACCTCCCTGAGATGCCTGTGAATTGTTGCCCTCACTACTCTCAGAATCAGGAGCAGAAGGGGTTAAACTTGGCCCATTTTGCAGGGCCCCCGGTACACAAGTGGCAAATTACTGCATCCTTCGTGGTTGGGGCACTGTAGCCCCTGCCTGCCTCGTGGCCCCCAAACAGGATCTGGCAGTTCTTTATGGATATCGTATTATAATGCTAGAGGGTACTATTGAATATTCAAATTGGAGTGAGAGTCTTGAAGCATGTACTGTCCCTCCTGGTGAAATTCTTAGCCTCTAGGTTATACCACTCAAATTGAGGCTGAGGTGAGGACAGGGGAGGAGAAGCAAGATGGTGGCTGTGTAGATAGTCAGGAGCAACTCTCTGTCTGGCCAGAGCAAGGAATCCCACTGCTGCTGCCGGAATATGCTCCCGGAACTGCATTCTGCTTCTGATGTGCACTGCTACACCTGGGAGGGCTCAAGGCGTGACCGAGTAGCAGCAGGGAGAAGGCTGCTGGGGGCTCTAGTACGTTTCACACTTATAATAGCACAAGGGCCGCTACCCCCTGTTGCAGTTGGCAATTCTAATGGGCCTGAAGACCACAGGCCCAAGTGCAGGTAATTTGAAGGCCAGGGGATCAGCCCCATAAGCACAACAAGAAGGGGCAGACTGGGGCAGACTGTAGTTAATAAAGCGGATCAGAACTTGATACAGCAGAGTGTTTATTTTTCTTTATCAGACATGATAGATTGGTCTGAGGAAGAGACAGAAACCTCAGAAGCTTATTGTAAAACAGTGCACTTAGCGAATCAAGCGACTCCCTCGAGGTTTGTATCCCATCAACTACCCGTAAAGCCTCTGGGAGGAATACGAGGAGAAAAGGTGCGGGGGGAGACCTGAAGTGGGATTACTGAACATTGCAGCTTCTTGAGGGAGAAACTATGGATTCACCTTTTCGGTCAACTCACGACCCTTTAACGAAATTATCAACTCTGGTGGCCATCTACCAATGCATAATGACACATATAGATGAGACCCGGGCTGATAGTCGCAGGGCTCAGGCTGCGAACAGGAAACTGCAGGGGCAGTACAAAAGGTTGCTAAAACATGCTCTGTGATAGCAGAAAGATGTCTAATTTGGAGATCAGGGCTACGGCTTTGGAGACGGATGTTGCAGCTTCCTGGAGCAAAAAGAGGCTCATGAATCCCAGCTGACGAATATACAATGGAAATTGGAAGAACATGAAAACCGGCAACGCTGAAATAACCTCAGAGTGTTAGGGGTGGCGAAGGTGTTGAGAGGAATGACGCTAGGTTGTTTTTAATTAATCTATTTCAAAAGGCCTTTCACGAGCTCAAAGAATGGAACTGCTGCCACAAGATCCAAAGAGTGCACAGAATTCCTCTAATGAGGAAGCACATGAATCATGATGCCGAGAAACCGATAGCTATTCTCGTCTACACTGGGAACTTTGTTCTGAGACAATTTTTGAAAAAGCACGGCCGGACTCAAAGCGTACAACTGATGGCTGCTCTTTCTTTGTGATGCACACTGCAGCCATGTGACGGTAGAGAAACGTAGGAGACTTAGGCAGCTGATCGAGCCCTTTCAGGATAAGGGGGCACAGGCATTTTTGATGAATCCAGCCAGGTTAAAGGTTATCTGGAATGATACAACACATTTATATATGAAATCAAAGCTAAAGAGTACTTGGAGAATAATAGTTTATGAGTTTTGGATTTAATGAAATACTCGCATGGACTCGGGTGCCTCAATATAGCTATGGGGTATGGATGCTAGGAGGGAGGGGGGTTTGTTAGTTTTGTTAGTATTGTATCTTTAATTTTTAGGACACAAGAATGTTGGTTAATAGTGTCACCATAATATGAGGCGCTGGTTGGGGGACAGAGACAGTGCGAACACCATCAGCAGGTCCATGATGGGTCTGTATGCTTCACTAGGGTGGGGAGGGACAGTGATGGCACAGGGAAGGGGGTGGATTAGCCAGGCGGGTGGTGGGGGGATCACTTAAAAAAAAGGAGCAGATACAAGTGAGGTGGTTGGGAAGGGTAGTCTAGGATTGTTACACATGAGGGATTCTCGGAAAGGTCATATGATGTGGCTAACGATCTGTGGGCAAAGTTATTCTTTTTGGCAGGGCTTCAATTTTGGCATAAAGATTTACGGATCAAATGATGTAGGCTAGGACAATCCCTATATGCTCTGCAGATATATGTGGCTTATATGATAGAGCAAAGAGTCAAAATGTTGTGGAGATATTAAGAACAATAGGGCCAGACTTTATATGCGAGCAGGAAACCCATATGCCCTGGGAGAAGAAGGACTGGGTGCAAATCAGGGGATTTATTTTGTCTCCTTGCACGTACTTCTCAGAGCTCCTCTACCCGGGGGGTGGCAATTCTACCAAGGAGAAATTGCTGCCTGGTGAAACGTACACTTACGGACAAGTTGGGTATCATAGCAATAGTGGAATACCAGGTGGTGGGGGCCAATCTTACCCCATTTTCTATCTATGGTTCCAATCTGGATGAGGCGGCAGTTATAGAAGAGCTGGTGGTAGAACTGGCTTCATGGCCCAACCCCTTTGTTGAGTGTGGCATTCTTAATATCCATATGGGAGCAGCAAATAGTAACAGACAGGCAAAAAAATATGTTGGGAGGAAGCCGCTGGATTGTGCAGCATTGTATTATCTCATGAGAAACCACAGTTTGGTGGATGTATAGGACCAGCTCAAATCCCCTGATCCAGGGTATACATATTTCTCCTACCCGCACAAGAAGCATGTCCGACTGGGCTATTTTTTGATTTCCGCTGGCATAGTAGGGAAAGCAGGTATCAGCAGGCTCCCGGGGGAGGGGGGGGCTTCCGATCATAACCAGTTGATCCTAGAAATTTCGGATATCGGGGTAGCTAGGAGTCAGCGAAAAAGGACATTTGATAGGAAACTGCTCTTAAACACCAGTTCCATTGATCACATGGGATAGTGGATTGTGGACTTCTTGGATGTACATAGTACCAGTGCTAAATAGAAGGGCAACACATCAGGCTGATTATCAGGGGCAGGACAACCAGGAGATGCAACAAAGAATAGTGGTCGCTAAGGCCAGGATCAACAACTACCACTGTAGAGTACTGGCGGAGAAATTTCAGACTCACAGAATGGTGAGTTATGACTATAGTGAGATGGTGGGTAGATTATTGGCACTCTGCACACATCAACTGGAGGTAGATAGTGGCATCGAGGTTATGTAAGGAAAGGATGGTGGCCTGGCTACTTCCCTAGACACCATAGTTAAGATTTTTGAAGACTACTATGGGGATTTTTACTAGGAAGATACTTTTTCCTCACTGGGTAAGATGGAAGGTTTTCTGGGGAGAATCAGTAAGGAACCTCTGGAGCGGGAAGAGGCTGAAGTCTTAGAATTCGCCATACTCTCGACGAAATAAGAGAGGTCCTAAAATCTCTTGCAACTGGAAAAGCTGCAGTGCCTGATAATATACCGTTCGAGTTTTATCAAGTATTTTTTCTAGAGTTGGTCACAGACTTGATAGGTACGTTTCTTGGTGTCCAGCGGCAGGGCATCTCCTCAGCTGCATTGTCAGGGTAACAATGCATTCTTACCTTAAGTCTGCAAAGTTGTGTTTCGCAGAGACGTTATGGACCAACTTCCCAGTGCCCTACCTTATAACCTGTGTTGTCTGTAATTCACTAGGAATACTTAGTAGGGTTCAGGGAGGCAGGCCGGATAATGGACGTGTGAGGGATTCTTGCTGTTGACCTACGAGGCAACAGGAGCGCTTTCTTTTAGTATTCACAGTCACTTGCGTTGTCTATTTTACCACCCCAATACCTTACTTTTATGCCCCTGTTTATACGTAGTCCTACCTGCGACTTAAGGCTGTTTTAGGTAGCGTCCATGTAGCTTGTAGTGGTTTTTGCTAGAGATTTTGGAGTTGTATCACAGTGGCGTAGTTCACATCATTAGGCTCGTAGATTTGAGCGGAAGTACACTATAATGAAGATAACAACATATGCTTATTATACTATTTTCTCTATTTGTCGTTATGGCTATGTTGCTGTGATTCAATACAAACTCTAACATGTACTTACATTATCTACATCCACAACGTTGACTCTGTTCTCTTACAAGCTCCAAAATAAAAACAAAGTCCACAAAGATACATATAACACAGTACGAATGTATGTAACTAAATTGTCCTCAAAGTTTTACAGTCTCTTCAAGTAGCGTTATCTGACTCTGAAGAGTTTCCAAAAATTGTTCTAGATTTTCTTAGACTGTTGTAGAAGTTAGAACATCTTACTTGCGATGGGCACCTTATTTTGCAGATTAACTTATCTCTTTCTTTTCTTTCCACAGGTTCCAATGTCCATGAAGATGATGCACTGCTCCGAAGATCCGGAAACCGAAGAATGAACACTGCATCAATTATCAGGTAAGCGTTCCTGGATACTGGATCACAACCGCTGGAAGTCCAGAAGGCTAAGCACCTTCTGGAAGCGGGTGTGGCATTAAATACTCATGCCACACCCAAGATGGCCACCACGTAGACGTACGCGCAGCGTTACATCGTGCCTTTCCTCTTTCCTGCAACAAATCCTAAGTGCGAGATGCACAAAGAGACGGCTCGAGTCTAGTAAGCTTTGTTTTAACGTTTTCTGCTGCATCGCTTGTTCTGTCGTAATGCTTGTATATCAAACAAAGAATTCTAAGATTCAGATGCCTTTACCTATGACAATACCGTGACATTCCATATTAATCATACTGTTTCATTTTAAATTCACAATGAATACCTCTCAATATCTTATACCATGAAGCATCGTATGTTACAAGTCACAACACACATAATTCCTGGTAGTGCTGGTTGCACAGGATAAGGGCGGGTTTTTTACTGGGGAACTACATGTTTTTGGGTCTATAAGAGACCCCCTCAGTAACAGGTTTGTATGGATGTCATAGAGCCCGTATTGGGATCGTGACAGTACCCCCCGCAAAATCCCTCCCAAAACTCCCAATTGGACGTGGTTAATCAGGGCAACGTCTATGAAAGGCTTTAACAAGTCTTGGTGCATTTTTCAGATGAGCCAAAGGTTCCCAAGAACATTCTTCAGGTCCATAACCTTTCCAATCCACTAAATAGTATAATTAGCCATGTACTCGTTTAGCATCAAGCAACGTTCGCACTTCATAATGTGGTACGCCTTCTATGTCTATTGGAAGTGGTGGGGTTGTGTTTCTGGTCATGGGATTGTAAGGTTTAAGAAGTGACACATGAAACACTGAATTAATTCAATATTTGGGGGGTAAAGTTAATTTCACAGCTACCGGATTTACTATCTTTTGGATGGGAAATGGACCGATAAAACGAGGAAAAAATGTCTTATTACCCTTAAGGTGTATGTGCCTAGTAGATAACCATACTCTTTCTCCTTTTTTATAGGGTGGTTGAGAAGTACGATGCAAATCTGCTAAACGTTTTGGATTTTCTTTGGCTTTTGCCAACTGAAATTGTGCTTTTTGTTGTACATAGGTTAATTTTCTTACATAATCACAAATAGATGGACTCGTAACATTTGAAGGCATTTTCCCAGGAATATCTTTTAGATGAAAACCTTGAGCACAGAAGAATGGAGACATACTAATGGAGGAATGTTCAGAATTATTATAAGCGAATTCCATGGCCCACAAAATATCTACCCGTTCTTGATCACAATTGGTTAACATACAGCGTAAATACTGTTCAATGGTTTGATTAGTACGTTCTGTTAAACCATCGGTTTGGGGATGATAACTCGATGATGTGCGTACTTCCATGTTTAATGACTTACTCAAATTTTGCCAAAAATGGGAAATGAATTGAGGGTCACGATCAGAAATAGCAATGGACGGAATTCCGTGTAATCGAATGATATTATGAGTGAATATTTGAGCTAACTCTGATGCAGTAGGGAGTTTTTTAGGGATATAAAATGAGCCATACTGGTGAAATGGTCAACTACGGTTAAAATCGTATTAAAACCTGCTTTGGTGATTGGGAGGTCAACAATAAAGTCAAGGAATACCGTGTGCCAAGGTTGATGAGGTATTGGTATGGTCGCAGGAGGCCACTAGGAGCTTGATGTTAGGACTTATTTTGAATGCACACGGCACATGTTTCCCCATATTTTTGAATGTCATTAAACATGGAGGGCCACCAGAAATGATGTTTTACTAATAGGTAGTTTTTTGTGATGCCTGGATGTGCTTACAATGGGGAATCATGAGCTAGTTGAGTAACATTAAATTGTAATGCAGTTGTTGGTACAAAAAGTTGTTCACTCATCCACAACAATTCATCTTTCCAAATAAGCGAAGGATAAAGATCTTGCCACTCTTTTAATGTCTTTGTCTTTAATTCTGATTGTATTTCTTGTAACAAATCTTTGTTGTAAATGCCTGCTTGGAAGCAATGTGAAGGGAGAATTGACTGTGGTCTTTGCGGTTGATCAGAAGTTTCTTCTATGCCTATACGTGATAAAGCATCAGCTTTGTTATTTTCTTTCCCAGGACGATAAGTGATGACAAAATTTTAATCATTAAAAAACAATGTCCAGCGAAGTTGGCAAGCAGACAGGGCTTTTACAGATCGTAAACATTGGAGATTATGGTGATCCGTATAAATAGTTATTGGATGCCTAGCTCCTAACAAGTAGTGACGCCATTCCTCAAATACAGCTTTTATGGCTAGTAACTCTCTATCTGCTATTGCATAATTTATTTCAGCAGGTAGTAATTTCCTGGAATAATAGGCTATCGGGTGCATTTGTCCTGTGTCTTTATGTCTTTGTGACAAGATACCGCCTATGGCGTATTGTGAAGCATCTGCTTCAACAATAAAGGGACAAGAGGGATCAGGATGCATTAGTATGGGTGCTGATGTGAATTGTGATTTTAATTCCTGAAATGCCTTTTCAACTTGATCATCCCATTCAAATGTAACCCCTTTATGAAGTAATATAGTGATAGTGGTTATTATCTTGGAAAAATCATGGATAAATCGCCTATAAAAAGCTTTGAATTTGTTTAGTTGTGGATGGACTAGGCCAATTGAGAACTGCTTCTATCTTTTTAGGGTCCATTTCAATACCTGTTGGGCTATTTACATATCCTAAAAACTCAACCTTGGACACATGAAACATGCTTTTCTCCAATTTGACATATAAAGAGTGTTTTAATAACTGCTGAAGAATGGCTCGCACTTGTTGTACATGTTCTGAAGGAGTCTTTGAATAAATCAATATATCATCGATATACACCACACAACAGATGCCTAAAAAATCCCTTAACACTTCATTTATAAAAAATTGAAATGCGTCAGGAGCGTTGAAGAGTCCAAAGGGCATGACTTGGTATTCAAATAGACCAAATTTCGTACGAAATGCAGTCTTCCATTCGTCGCCCTCATGGACTCGTACTAGATGGTAAGCTCCTCGTAAATCGAGTTTGGTGTATATAGTAGCATCCTTTATTTGATCAAACAACGTAGGTATTAAAGGAAGTGGATCCCGATTTTTATGGTAACATTATTCAAAGCACAATAATCAATACACATACTGAGCTCTCCCCCTTTTTTGGTATAAAGAAGAGGGGCGATGATACAGGGGACTTTGAATGTCTAATGAAACCATTTGCAAGATATTCATCCAGATAAGTTCGTAAATATTAATTCTCTTTTTCACTAAGAGCGTATATACGACTACAAGGTAAGGTAGCCCCGGGAACTAAATCAATTCGACAATCAAAATCTCTATGAGATGGTAAAGTGTTTGCTTTTTGTTTATCAAATACGTCAAGTAAGTCTGAATATTCATTGGGCACTCCTTCGAGAACTAACACACTTTTTGCCTCTTTTGGGAAATCATAACCTTGTACTATATGTTCTATCAAGTTGTTTTTAAGACAAGAATTACAACAATGATCAAAACAAAACGTTACTGTCTTTTTCATCCAATCAATATGAGGATTATGTTGGACAAGCCATGGTATTCCCAATATAAGGCGAAATTGAGGGGCGTCTATCACATCAAACTGAATGTGTTCACTATGATCATTGGTACAGATCATGACAAGTTCCTCTGTATGGTGTTGTATTAAACCATAAGTTAACTCCTTACCATCTACTGCTCTTACAATTTCTGGTCTGATTTTAGGTAATACCTGTAAACCTAATTCTTGTAGAAATTTTGTATCTACAAATTACCTGTAGCACCAGAATCTATTAACGCATCAACTGACCACAATTTCTTACTATTAATTTGCAATTGTAGTGTCCCTTGAATACTGAGATGATGGGAAGCTAATTCAGGGGTGGTGGAGGCCAAACTAGAAGATAAACCCGACAAACTGACCTCGTCTTCTGTCGAGTTTTTAGTTTTCCGTCTGCTGAACAACAACCACATCAGTAGTCTTTGATTTACTCTTAATTGGACGATTAGGACATTCTTTTACAAAATGTCCTGTTTTGCCACAATATAAACATTGATTAAGCCTTCTACATTTGTCTTTTTCTTCTTTAGTAAGTGGGCCTCTGATTGTTCCAATTTGCATTGGTTCCCCGAGATCTGTCTTAGTAACTGTGTCAGCTTTATTACTACTTTTTTCCCCAAAGACGAATACTTTATGATCTGTTCTACTTTTTTCACCTTTACGTTCTGATATACGATGATTCAATTTAACTACTAAATCAATAAAATCACTGCAATTATCTGGGGGATCTAAAATCTGAGTTACCATATCTTTTAATTTGTCTCGTAGTCCTCTATAAAAGAGAGATACTCTTTTTTCTTCTGGCCAATCTGCTTCAATTACCAGTCTATTAAATGTGGAGAAATAAAGAAGCAAATCAGAAGATCCTTTTTTAAATTTAGTAACTCATTATCTGCTGTTTGTACAAAGGCATGTTTAGCAAATACTTTTTTCATTGCCTCTTTGAAAAGACTAAAATTGTATAATATTGGATCGTCCCTTTCTATTAGAGGTACCGACCACAAGGCTGCATCTCCACCTAAGTATGATAAAATGAAGGTGATTTTGGATGAGTCATCGGGAAAAGCAGTTAGTTTTGCCAAAAAATGCAATGACACTGATTTAAAAAAATAGTAAATTTATCGCTATCTCCATGAAATCGTTCAGACGGCGCTAGTGGTATGAAAGTCGGAGTTATAACTTGTATCTGTGTAGGAGGATTAGTAGTGGTCTCGGAGGAGCTAGTTGGATTTTGAAAACTAGAAGGTTTAAGGATTGGTTTATTTGGTGAAGGTAGACTCTAGGTTTGATGTGTTTGTAAATTGGTTTGTAAAATCGAAAGGTCTCTGCGTAAGGCAGCATTTTCAGACCGAATTTCAGCTAATACTGTTGCTATATCTTGAAGGGAGATTTGCTGGGCTTGATCCATAATGTCTGTGCGAAACTATTGTCTTGGGCTCAGCCTTCTGTCAAGGTAACAATGCGTTCTTACCTTAAGTCCGCAAAGTTGTGTTTCGCAGAGACGTTATGGACCAACTTCCCAGTGCCCTACTTTATAACCTGTGTTGTCTGTAATTCACTAGGAATACTTAGTGGGGTTCAGGGAGGAAGGCCAGATAATGGACGCGTGAGGGATCCTTGTTGTCGGCCTGCGAGGCAACAAGAACGCTTTCTTTTAGTATTCACATTTACTTACGTTGCCTATTTTACCATCACAGTACCTTCATTTTATGCCCCTTTTTATACGCATTCCTACCTGCGACTTAAGGGTGTTTTAGGTAGCATCCGTGTAGCTTGTAGTGGGGTTTTCTAGAGCTTTTGGAGTTGTATCACGGTGGTGTAGTTCACATCATTAGGCTCGTAGATTTGGGTGGAAGTACACTATAATAAAATAACAACATATGCTTATTATACTATTTTCTCTATATGTCGCTATGGCTATGTTGCTGTGACTCAATACAAACTCTAACATGTACTTACATTATCTACATCCACAACGTTGACTCTGTTCTCTTACAAGCTTGGGGAAGTAGCTGTATGGGGAAGTACAAATACAGTGGCCTTTAGAAAGAATTTGAATCCCCCAGAGAAACCTAGGTCATATAGACCGATTTCATTAATAAGTTCAGATGCCAAACTATATTCTGAGATCTTTGCGATATGACTGGGGAGGGTCATAGCCAAACGGTTTCACGTTGGCAGCACAGATTTATACCAGGGCGAGGGACTACAGATCACATTAAGCGTACCATCACACTGTTTGACATCACAGACGTCACTGGGGATCCCTTGGCTATTGTAGGAAGCTGGCTCGCTATATAGGGTACTAAAACGAAGTAATCTGTGCAGAGAGTCTAGTGGGTCCCCAATAGGTTTGCAGAGGCAAAAGTAGATAATACTAACGCTCTCTTTTGTAGTAGTGTGGGGGCGCTGTTAGGCTTATCAGAGGGTAGTGCTAAGTTAAGAGGCAATAAATGAGACATACACTCACAGAATAAATCCGAGACCAGATTAGAAAAATAACAACTCTTTTTTATATATTTCAAACTCAATAACTTTGTTTCAATGTAAGTAGAGTTTTTGATGAAAATATTCACAGGTAAGTAAAGCATTCAGTCTGTACAACAGTAGGGCAGGTGTTGGATTTAAAATCCAACACCTTCTGCCCCCTACAGAAAGTCGTTGTAACGACTTGCGTTGTAATAGTATGCGATGTAACAACGCGGTCGTTGTAATAACTGCGTTGTAATGGCATGCATTGTTTTGCATGCATTGTAAATGATGTTTACCGGTTCAAAGGACTACCAGCAGGCGCCTGGTTTCAGAAGCTCGGTGCTGGGAACGCTGGTAGCTGGTGCGGTACGGAGAAGGGGGGCCACCTGGAAAGAGGCTGCACAGGTGACTTGCATGCAAGACCGAGGGCTCCCAAAAGGGGGCTCAGGTCGCAAGGGGTCTTGGAGCACAGTGCACAGTCGGTTCATCAGGACCTGGGCCGGAGGGCTCGGGGCCGAGTGGTTTTGGTCGGCTGGGCTGGTGCGAAAAGATGCACCTCACGGTCAGGGACAAACAGCTGGCAGGGGCAGGGGCAAAATCAAAGCAGTGGGTCTCAGTGATGCTGACATCCCTCAATGGCTGCTTGTTCCTGGTGCAGGGAGAATCTGGACTAGAATCTCGCTGTTTCTGTTTGGTGCAGGGTGTCCGGTACTCCAGGGTCAGTACTGCATGGCTCCGGTTGGTCCTGGTGTCTTCACACTCAGTTGGGAGGCACGTCTGACCTTCCAGAGCATGAGTACCTTCTCCTGGCCATTTGCATCATCGGTCAGGCTGCGTAGCTGCAAGGCGGTGGACCGGACTTCTGCTGTTGGTGCCTGTGGACTGCAGGGGAATAGCTCCTCTACTCCAAGGGAGACTTTCGGTTTTTGTCGAAGTGCTGGCAGGCTACCCAAGGCTTTGGTACTGATCCAGTTCACTCTGTCGCGATTTTCAAGAAAGAGCTGAGGACGGCAGGGTTTCTCACCAAAGTCCAAAGTTCTGCTGCAGTTCTCGCCAGGCAGTGACTCTTCTTCATCCTTCTTCTGTTGATCTGTCGAATCTGAGTTCTTGGGTTCAGAGGTGTCACCTAAATACTCAATTTAGGGGAGTTCACAGGGAGTGAGATATAGTAGCTATTGGGCTACCTACCTTAGGGTGTCTAAACCCTCTATATGGCCACTTCCTGTGGGAAGTGGGCATAACCCTGACCCTAGAGCCCGAATTCATCCCAAAACAATATGGAGGAATCTGAAAAGTGGGGTCCACATCAGCTAATTTTCCCGCCTGTCTTGCCTCCAAAAGTGGGTGAAGGACGGGGGGGGCGTCTCCACTATCTGGAGAGGTCTGGCATCGCATAACAAAGGCGGCAGGGCCTTTGAAGCTTCCTGCTCTGGAATGCCCTTCCTGCTTGAGGGAGGTGTGAACACCTCCGCCCAGAGCAGGCTTTGTTCTTGACCTCTAAGAGCTACGCTCTTGGAGGTCAAGAATAAAGCTAGTGTGGATGGCTGGGCGAGATCAGTCAGTCACCACACTAATAGTCAGTAGGTTTTCAGGGGACCCCCTCTAAGGGGCCCTCTGGGTGCATTGCCTAATAAATCCATCAGTGGTATCAGTGAGGATTTACTAAGAAGAGATGTTTGATACCAAGCATCTTGGGGTAGAGTGAAACCATCATGTACCTGGGAACACGTAATGACGAGTGTCCAGCCCATGTACTCATTATGGCCTCTACTGGGCACATGCAATATCTAAGGTTTTGTTTAGACATTAGAGGGGTATATCCATTCAGGCAGATATGCCCACTCATGGGGTATAATGCACCTTGCCTTAGGATGTGAGAGCTGCTGTAGGGGTGTCTTACCTATACCACATAGAGTGTTTTGCTGACATGGCGCACTAGGGGGGTGTCGCATGTCGACTCTTCATTTTTCTCTGCACCAAGACACACGGGCTTCAATGGCACTTCGCATGAGCTTAATGAGGGGCCCCTTAGGGTGGCACAATTTGTGCTGCAGCCCTTAGGGGCCTTCTTTAGGCCCAATGCCCTAGGTATCAGGGGTACCATTTACAAGGGGATTACATGGGGACTAAAGTGGGTGCCAATTCTTGAACAAAAGGCGCAGTTTAGGGAAAGAACACTGGTGCTGGGGACCTGGTTAGGAGGAACCCAGCACACTTTCAGTTAAAGTTGCATCAGATACCAGGCAAAAAGTGGGGGGTACTGCAACAAAATTCCAGTTCCCTACACAAGCCCCCCCCCGCCCACCTCTAGCCTACAGGCCAGGAAGCTGTCTACAATCCGGGAGACTCTACCTAGTCTGTCAGACGAGGACAAGCAAGGAAACAGGCTGGATTGTTGCAGGTCCTACTCTGTCTTCCATCCTCCTGTCCAGGTCACGCCATCTGGAGGGCTGACCTATCTCAACAGAGTTGGGACCCAACATGAAATGCCTTTTATCTGCTTCTTTGCCCAGTTTATTTTCTGTGGGATGAGAGGTGGCTAAACCAAAGGGGAGGGGATGATGGACGGAGTGTTGAACATTGCAAGCACTCACCCCCAGTCAACTGATCTGGGTTTAATCCATCATCATTCTTTAGCTCACTCCGCCACCCCAGTTCAGACATGGCCATATGCAAATCAGTCTGACCCTGTGCCTCATGGGAACAGTCCAGCCGGAAACTGCCAAGCCATGTCTTCCCTGGACCAGAAACAAGCATCCTGGGACCGGTTTCTGGCTTACAGCCGTCATCAGCCAGGCTATCTTGAATCCAGTGGCAAAGTGAGCAAGGGACCCACGTCTGGGCATACCCTGCCAACTTAGGGTGAACATAGCAAAACCAAAGGGGATGATGGACGGAGTGTTGAACATTGCAAGCACTCACCCCCAGACAACTGATCTGGGTTTAATCCATCATCATTCTTTAGCTCACTCCGCCACCCCAGTTCAGACATGGCCATATGCAAATCAGTCTGACCCTGTGCCTCATGGGAACAGTCCAGCCCGAACTGCCAAGCCATGTCTTCCCTGGACCGGAAACAAGCATCCTGGGACCGGTTTCTGGCTATTCAGCCGTCATCAGCCAGGCTATCTTGAATCCAGTGGCAAAGTGAGGAAGGGACCCACGTCTGGGCATATCCTGCCAACTTAGGGCGAACATAGCAAAACCAGAGGGGGTGAGTGCTTGCAATGTTCCACACTCCGTCCATCATCCCCTTTGGTTTTGCTATGTTCGCCCTAAGTTGGCAGGGTATGCCCAGACGTGGGTCCCTTGCTCACTTTGCCACTGGATTCAAGATAGCCTGGCTGATGACGGCTGTAAGCCAGAAACCGGTCCCAGGATGCTTGTTTCCGGTCCAGGGAAGACATGGCTTGGCAGTTCGGGCTGGACTGTTCCCATGAGGCACAGGGTCAGACTGATTTGCATATGGCCATGTCTGAACTGGGGTGGCGGAGTGAGCTAAAGAATGATGATGAATTAAACCCAGATCAGTTGACTGGGGGTGAGTGCTTGCAATGTTCAACACTCCGTCCATCATCCCCTTTGGTTTTGCTATGTTCGCCCTAAGTTGGCAGGGTATGCCCAGACGTGGGTCCCTTGCTCACTTTGCCACTGGATTCAAGATAGCCTGGCTGATGACGGCTGTAAGCCAGAAACCGGTCCCAGGATGCTTGTTTCCGGTCCACGGAAGACATGGCTTGGCAGTTCGGGCTGGACTGTTCCCATGAGGCACAGGGTCAGACTGATTTGCATATGGCCATGTCTGAACTGGGGTGGCGGAGTGAACTAAAGAATGATGATGGATTAAACCCAGATCAGTTGACTGGGGGTGTAGTGCTTGCAATGTTCAACACTCCGTCCATCATCCCCTTTGGTTTTGCTATGTTCGCCCTAAGTTGGCAGGGTATGCCCAGACGTGGGTCCCTTGCTCACTTTGCCACTGGATTCAAGATAGCCTGGCTGATGACGGCTGTAAGCCAGAAACCGGTCCCAGGATGCTTGTTTCCGGTCCAGGGAAGACATGGCTTGGCAGTTCGGGCTGGACTGTTCCCATGAGGCACAGGGTCAGACTGATTTGCATATGGCCATGTCTGAACTGGGGTGGCGGAGTGAGCTGAAGAATGATGATGGATTAAACCCAGATCAGTTGACTGGGGGTGAGTGCTTGCAATGTTCAACACTCTGTCCATCATCCCCTTTGGTTTTGCTATGTTCGCCCTAAGTTGGCAGGGTATGCCCAGACGTGGGTCCCTTGCTCACTTTGCCACTGGATTCAAGATAGCCTGGCTGATGACGGCTGTAAGCCAGAAACCGGTACCAGGATGCTTGTTTCCGGTCCAGGGAAGACATGGCTTGGAAGTTCGGGCTGGACTGTTCCCATGAGGCACAGGGTCAGACTGATTTGCATATGGCCATGTCTGAACTGGGGTGGCGGAGTGAGCTAAAGAATGATGATGGATTAAACCCAGATCAGTTGACTGGGGGTGAGTGCTTGCAATGTTCAACACTCCGTCCATCATCCCCTTTGGTTTTGCTATGTTCGCCCTAAGTTGGCAGGGTATGCCCAGACATGGGTCCCTTGCTCACTTTGCCACTGGATTCAAGATAGCCTGGCTGATCACGGCTGTAAGCCAGAAACTGGTCCCAGGATGCTTGTTTCCGGTCCAGGGAATACATGGCTTGGCAGTTCGGGCTGGACTGTTCCCATGAGGCACAGGGTCAGACTGATTTGCATATGGCCATGTCTGAACTGGGGTGGCGGAGTGAGCTAAAGAATGATGATGGATTAAACCCAGATCAGTTGACTGGGGGTGAGTGCTTGCAATGTTCAACACTCCGTCCATCATCCCCTTTGGTTTTGCTATGTTCGCCCTAAGTTGGAAGGGTATGCCCAGACGTGGGTCCCTTGCTCACTTTGCCACTGGATTCAAGATAGCCTGGCTGATGACGGCTGTAAGCCAGAAACCGGTCCCAGGATGCTTGTTTCCGGTCCACGGAAGACATGGCTTGGCAGTTCGGGCTGGACTGTTCCCATGATGCACAGGGTCAGACTGATTTGCATATGGCCATGTCTGAACTGGGGTGGCGGAGTGAACTAAAGAATGATGATGGATTAAACCCAGATCAGTTGACTGGGGGTGTAGTGCTTGCAATGTTCAACACTCCGTCCATCATCCCCTTTGGTTTTGCTATGTTCGCCCTAAGTTGGCAGGGTATGCCCAGACGTGGGTCCCTTGCTCACTTTGCCACTGGATTCAAGATAGCCTGGCTGATGACGGCTGTAAGCCAGAAACCGGTCCCAGGATGCTTGTTTCCGGTCCAGGGAAGACATGGCTTGGCAGTTCGGGCTGGACTGTTCCCATGAGGCACAGGGTCAGACTGATTTGCATATGGCCATGTCTGAACTGGGGTGGCGGAGTGAGCTGAAGAATGATGATGGATTAAACCCAGATCAGTTGACTGGGGGTGAGTGCTTGCAATGTTCAACACTCTGTCCATCATCCCCTTTGGTTTTGCTATGTTCGCCCTAAGTTGGCAGGGTATGCCCAGACGTGGGTCCCTTGCTCACTTTGCCACTGGATTCAAGATAGCCTGGCAGATGACGGCTGTAAGCCAGAAACCGGTACCAGGATGCTTGTTTCCGGTACAGGGAAGACATGGCTTGGAAGTTCGGGCTGGACTGTTCCCATGAGGCACAGGGTCAGACTGATTTGCATATGGCCATGTCTGAACTGGGGTGGCGGAGTGAGCTAAAGAATGATGATGGATTAAACCCAGATCAGTTGACTGGGGGTGAGTGCTTGCAATGTTCAACACTCCGTCCATCATCCCCTTTGGTTTTGCTATGTTCGCCCTAAGTTGGCAGGGTATGCCCAGACATGGGTCCCTTGCTCACTTTGCCACTGGATTCAAGATAGCCTGGCTGATCACGGCTGTAAGCCAGAAACTGGTCCCAGGATGCTTGTTTCCGGTCCAGGGAATACATGGCTTGGCAGTTCGGGCTGGACTGTTCCCATGAGGCACAGGGTCAGACTGATTTGCAAATGGCCATGTCTGAACTGGGGTGGCGGAGTGAGCTAAAGAATGATGATGGATTAAACCCAGATCAGTTGACTGGGGGTGAGTGCTTGCAATGTTCAACACTCCGTCCATCATCCCCTTTGGTTTTGCTATGTTCGCCCTAAGTTGGCAGGGTATGCCCAGACGTGGGTCCCTTGCTCACTTTGCCACTGGATTCAAGATAGCCTGCCTGATGACGGCTGTAAACCAGAAACTGGTCCCAGGATGCTTGTTTCCGGTCCAGGAAAGACATGGCTTGGCAGTTCGGGCTGGACTGTTCCCATGAGGCATAGGGTCAGACTGATTTGCATATGGCCATGTCTGAACTGGGGTGGCGGTGTGAGCTAAAGGATGATGATGGATTAAACCCAGATCAGTTGACTGGGGGTGAGTGCTTGCAATGTTCAACACTCCGTCCATCATCCCCTTTGGTTTTCTATGTTCGCCCTAAGTTGGCAGGGTATGCCCAGACGTGGGTCCCTTGCTCACTTTGCCACTGGATTCAAGATAGCCTGGCTGATGACGGCTGTAAGCCAGAAACCGGTCCCAGGATGCTTGTTTCCGATCCAGGGAAGACATGGCTTGGCAGTTCGGGCTGGACTGTTCCCATGAGGCACAGGGTCAGACTGATTTGCATATGGCCATGTCTGAACTGGGGTGGCGGAGTGAGCTAAAGAATGATGATGGATTAAACCCAGATCAGTTGACTGGGGGTGAGTGCTTGCAATGTTTAACACTCCGTCCATCATCCCCTTTGGTTTTGCTATGTTCACCCTAAGTTGGCAGGGTATGCCCAGACGTGGGTCCCTTGCTCACTTTGCCACTGGATTCAAGATAGCCTGGCTGATGTCGGCTGTAAGCCAGAAACCGGTACCAGGATGCTTGTTTCCGGTCCAGGGAAGACATGGCTTGGCAGTTCGGGCTGGACTGTTCCCATGAGGCACAGGGTCAGACTGATTTGCATATGGCCATGTCTGAACTGTGGTGGCGGAGTGAGCTAAAGAATGATGATGGATTAAACCCAGATCAGTTGACTGGGGGTGAGTGCTTGCAATGTTCAACACTCCGTCCATCATCCCCTTTGGTTTTGCTATGTTCGCCCTAAGTTGGCAGGGTATGCCCAGACATGGGTCCCTTGCTCACTTTGCCACTGGATTCAAGATAGCCTGGCTGATGACGGCTGTAAGCCAGAAACTGGTCCCAGGATGCTTGTTTCCGGTCCAGGGAAGACATGGCTTGGCAGTTCGGGCTGGACTGTTCCCATGAGGCACAGGGTCAGACTGATTTGCATATGGCCATGTCTGAACTGGGGTGGCGGAGTGAGCTAAAGAATGATGATGGATTAAACCCAGATCAGTTGACTGGGGTTGAGTGCTTGCAATGTTCAACCCTCCGTCCATCATCCCCTTTGGTTTTGCTATGTTCGCCCTAAGTTGGCAGGGTATGCCCAGACGTGGGTCCCTTGCTCACTTTGCCACTGGATTCAAGATAGCCTGGCTGATGACGGCTGTAAGCCAGAAACCGGTACCAGGATGCTTGTTTCCGGTCCAGGGAAGACATGGCTTGGAAGTTCGGGCTGGACTGTTCCCATGAGGCACAGGGTCAGACTGATTTGCATATGGCCATGTCTGAACTGGGGTGGCGGAGTGAGCTAAAGAATGATGATGGATTAAACCCAGATCAGTTGACTGGGGGTGAGTGCTTGCAATGTTCAACACTCCGTCCATCATCCCCTTTGGTTTTGCTATGTTCGCCCTAAGTTGGCAGGGTATGCCCAGACGTGGGTCCCTTACTCACTTTGCCACTGGATTCAAGATAGCCTGGCTGATGACGGCTGTAAGCCAGAAACCGGTCCCAGGATGCTTGTTTCCGGTCCACGGAAGACATGGCTTGGCAGTTCGGGCTGGACTGTTCCCATGAGGCACAGGGTCAGACTGATTTGCATATGGCCATGTCTGAACTGGGGTGGCGGAGTTTGCTAAAGAATGATGATGAATTAAACCCAGATCAGTTGACTGGGGGTGTAGTGCTTGCAATGTTCAACACTCCGTCCATCATCCCCTTTGGTTTTGCTATGTTCGCCCTAAGTTGGCAGGGTATGCCCAGACGTGGGTCCCTTGCTCACTTTGCCACTGGATTCAAGATAGCCTGGCTGATGACGGCTGTAAGCCAGAAACCGGTCCCAAGATGCTTGTTTCCGGTCCAGGGAAGACATGGCTTGGCAGTTCGGGCTGGACTGTTCCCATGAGGCACAGGGTCAGACTGATTTGCATATGGCCATGTCTGAACTGGGGTGGCGGAGTGAGCTGAAGAATGATGATGGATTAAACCCAGATCAGTTGACTGGGGGTGAGTGCTTGCAATGTTCAACACTCTGTCCATCATCCCCTTTGGTTTTGCTATGTTCGCCCTAAGTTGGCAGGGTATGCCCAGACGTGGGTCCCTTGCTCACTTTGCCACTGGATTCAAGATAGCCTGGCTGATGACGGCTGTAAGCCAGAAACCGGTACCAGGATGCTTGTTTCCGGTCCAGGGAAGACATGGCTTGGAAGTTCGGGCTGGACTGTTCCCATGAGGCACAGGGTCAGACTGATTTGCATATGGCCATGTCTGAACTGGGGTGGCGGAGTGAGCTAAAGAATGATGATGGATTAAACCCAGATCAGTTGACTGGGGGTGAGTGCTTGCAATGTTCAACACTCCGTCCATCATCCCCTTTGGTTTTGCTATGTTCGCCCTAAGTTGGCAGGGTATGCCCAGACATGGGTCCCTTGCTCACTTTGCCACTGGATTCAAGATAGCCTGGCTGATCACGGCTGTAAGCCAGAAACTGGTCCCAGGATGCTTGTTTCCGGTCCAGGGAATACATGGCTTGGCAGTTCGGGCTGGACTGTTCCCATGAGGCACAGGGTCAGACTGATTTGCATATGGCCATGTCTGAACTGGGGTGGCGGAGTGAGCTAAAGAATGATGATGGATTAAACCCAGATCAGTTGACTGGGGGTGAGTGCTTGCAATGTTCAACACTCCGTCCATCATCCCCTTTGGTTTTGCTATGTTCGCCCTAAGTTGGCAGGGTATGCCCAGACGTGGGTCCCTTGCTCACTTTGCCACTGGATTCAAGATAGCCTGGCTGATGACGGCTGTAAACCAGAAACTGGTCCCAGGATGCTTGTTTCCGGTCCAGGAAAGACATGGCTTGGCAGTTCGGGCTGGACTGTTCCCATGAGGCATAGGGTCAGACTGATTTGCATATGGCCATGTCTGAACTGGGGTGGCGGAGTGAGCTAAAGGATGATGATGGATTAAACCCAGATCAGTTGACTGGGGGTGAGTGCTTGCAATGTTCAACACTCCGTCCATCATCCCCTTTGGTTTTGCTATGTTCGCCCTAAGTTGGCAGGGTATGCCCAGACGTGGGTCCCTTGCTCACTTTGCCACTGGATTCAAGATAGCCTGGCTGATGACGGCTGTAAGCCAGAAACCGGTCCCAGGATGCTTGTTTCCGATCCAGGGAAGACATGGCTTGGCAGTTCAGGCTGGACTGTTCCCATGAGGCACAGGGTCAGACTGATTTGCATATGGCCATGTCTGAACTGGGGTGGCGGAGTGAGCTAAAGAATGATGATGGATTAAACCCAGATCAGTTGACTGGGGGTGAGTGCTTGCAATGTTCAACACTCCGTCCATCATCCCCTTTGGTTTTGCTATGTTCGCCCTAAGTTGGCAGGGTATGCCCAGACATGGGTCCCTTGCTCACTTTGCCACTGGATTCAAGATAGCCTGGCTGATGACGGCTGTAAGCCAGAAACTGGTCCCAGGATGCTTGTTTCCGGTCCAGGGAAGACATGGCTTGGCAGTTCGGGCTGGACTGTTCCCATGAGGCACAGGGTCAGACTGATTTGCATATGGCCATGTCTGAACTGGGGTGGCAGAGTGAGCTAAAGAATGATGATGGATTAAACCCAGATCAGTTGACTGGGGGTGAGTGCTTGCAATGTTCAACCCTCCGTCCATCATCCCCTTTGGTTTTGCTATGTTCGCCCTAAGTTGGCAGGGTATGCCCAGACGTGGGTCCCTTGCTCACTTTGCCACTGGATTCAAGATAGCCTGGCTGATGACGGCTGTAAGCCAGAAACTGGTCCCAGGATGCTTGTTTCCGGTCCAGGGAAGACATGGCTTGGCAGTTCGGGCTGGACTGTTCCCATGAGGCACAGGGTCAGACTGATTTGCATATGGCCATGTCTGAACTGGGGTGGCGGAGTGAGCTAAAGGATGATGATGGATTAAACCCAGATCAGTTGACTGGGGGTGAGTGCTTGCAATGTTCAACACTCCGTCCATCATCCCCTTTGGTTTTGCTATGTTCGCCCTAAGTTGGCAGGGTATGCCCAGACGTGGGTCCCTTGCTCACTTTGCCACTGGATTCAAGATAGCCTGGCTGATGACGGCTGTAAGCCAGAAACTGGTCCCAGGATGCTTGTTTCCGGTCCAGGGAAGACATGGCTTGGCAGTTCGGGCTGGACTGTTCCCATGAGGCACAGGGTCAGACTGATTTGCATATGGCCATGTCTGAACTGGGGTGGCGGAGTGAGCTAAAGGATGATGATGGATTAAACCCAGATCAGTTGACTGGGGGTGAGTGCTTGCAATGTTCAACACTCCGTCCATCATCCCCTTTGGTTTTGCTATGTTCGCCCTAAGTTGGCAGGGTATGCCCAGACGTGGGTCCCTTGCTCACTTTGCCACTGGATTCAAGATAGCCTGGCTGATGACGGCTGTAAGCCAGAAACTGGTCCCAGGATACTTGTTTCCAGTCCAGGGAAGACATGGCTTGGCAGTTCGGGCTGGACTGTTCCCATGAGGCACAGGGTCAGACTGATTTGCATATGGCCATGTCTGAACTGGGGTGGCGGAGTGAGCTAAAGGATGATGATGGATTAAACCCAGATCAGTTGACTGGGGGTGAGTGCTTGCAATGTTCAACACTCCGTCCATCATCCCCTTTGGTTTTGCTATGTTCGCCCTAAGTTGGCAGGGTATGCCCAGACGTGGGTCCCTTGCTCACTTTGCCACTGGAGTCAAGATAGCCTGGCTGATGACGGCTGTAAACCAGAAACTGGTCCCAGGATGCTTGTTTCCGGTCCAAGGAAGACATGGCTGGCAGTTCGGGCTGGACTGTTCCCATGAGGTATAGGGTCAGACTGATTTGCATATGGCCATGTCTGAACTGGGGTGGCGGAGTGAGCTAAACGATGATGATTGATTAAACCCAGATCAGTTGACTGGGAGTGAGTGCTTGCAATGTTCAACACTCCGTCCATCATCCCCTTTGGTTTTGTTATGTTCGCCCTAAGTTGGCAGGGTATGCCCAGACGTGGGTCCCTTGCTCACTTTGCCACTGGATTCAAGATAGCCTGGCTGATGACGGCTGTAAGCCAGAAACCGGTCCCAGGATGCTTGTTTCCGGTCCAGGGAAGACATGGCTTGGCAGTTCGGGCTGGACTGTTCCCATGAGGCACAGGGTCAGACTGATTTGCATATGGCCATGTCTAAACTGGGGTGGTGGAGTGAGCTAAAGAATGATGATGGATTAAACCCAGATCAGTTGACTGGGGGTGAGTGCTTGCAATGTTCAACACTCCGTCCATCATCCCCTTTGGTTTTGCTATGTTCGCCCTAAGTTGGCAGGGTATGCCCAGACGTGGGTCCCTTGCTCACTTTGCCACTGGATTCAAGATAGCCTGGCTGATGACGGCTGTAAGCCAGAAACCGGTCCCAGGATGCTTGTTTCCGATCCAGGGAAGACATGGCTTGGCAGTTCGGGCTGGACTGTTCCCATGAGGCACAGGGTCAGACTGATTTGCATATGGCCATGTCTGAACTGGGGTGGCGGAGTGAGCTAAAGAATGATGATGGATTAAACCCAGATCAGTTGACTGGGGGTGAGTGCTTGCAATGTTCAACACTCCGTCCATCATCCCCTTTGGTTTTGCTATGTTCGCCCTAAGTTGGCAGGGTATGCCCAGACGTGGGTCCCTTGCTCACTTTGCCACTGGATTCAAGATAGCCTGGCTGATGACGGCTGTAA
>CAWUFW010025716.1:0-41264 GCA_963921515.1 Calotriton arnoldi
AAAAAGATGAAGATGTAATTAAAAAACACAAAGCATATAAATTTCAAAGATATAAAATGGATTATCAGAACGGTCAGGTTTTCACATTTGCCCGCAAGTATGATGCAGTAAAGGCAAGAACCAACAAAGCCAACGCACCAGTAAATCAAGCTAGAACAAGTGGTAATACAACCGAATCCACATCAGCTTCAGAATTAAGCTCCGCCCTGGAGAGTGAACCAGAGGGCGATAATGCACGAGCAACTTCAGGATTGGGGTTTATAAAACTTTCCCTTGCACAGGAGGTGGATTGCCTGCGCCAAGACAGGAGGCAAACACTGAGACCTCGGGTGCAAACTGCATGAAACGACAAAGAGACAAGAAACGCGGGGAAAGACGCACGTGCAGCAAATGGCGAAAAGCAAACCACCCAAAAAACGATGAGGGGCAGATGGAACTGAAAATGAAAGAAATAAAACGCAATTTTGATCCGAACACTGTAATCAATTTGACTGACATTCATTTGAGCATGGCTGAAAAATATATCTTGTCGCTGGGGTTGTCATACAGCCCAGAAAGTAGCTTTAATTATGCAGAAACCCGTATGGATGTCTACCGATTCATATGGAAGCTGAAACTGCGTAAATTCCATCTTCTGCAAGCCAAAAGACCGCCAGAACAGGCTAGGGCAGATATCCAAAGTCCATCTTTACTAGTAGCAGGATATGTGGACCTACTACAGGATCTGTATCAGTTGCATAATGAGCAAGCCATGAGTGAAACAAGCACAAACATGTCCACATCTGACATCAGTGGAACAATAAAGACACAGTTCAAACCAAAATCTACATTCCAACCGGTGATGCTACATGATAATTTGGATGTATACCATGAGCAAGTTACGGTAGATCTTAAGAGACTTTATACATCCACCACATGTGCCCGGTACACCCGCAATCGACAAAACAACTGTTATGTCCAATTAATGAAAAAGCTTCAAAGCAATAACAACATCATTGTGAGGCAATCGGACAAAGGGGGCAATGTGGTGCTATGGCCCCGTAACTTATACATGGAGGAAGCGCATAATCAATTGAATGACATTGAGTGCTATAAGAAGAGCAACATGCATATCGTCAAGTCAGCATGGAATGAACATTATTCTAGATTACTTGCATGGAAAAGTGGAGGGTTACTGAGTGAGGAAGAATTTTGTTTTCTCAAAAAAGAACATCCAGTTATTCCATCAATCTACTTTATCCCCAAGATTCATAAAAATGCAAGTAAAGCCCCTGGCAGACCAATAATTGCTGCTTGTAATAGCCTCATGGAAAACACGTCCAGATACGTAGACTATTTTCTTGAAGATCACGTAAAGAATTTGCCTTCGTATCTGCAGGATACCAGCGATTTCCTGAGGAAGATCAGTGAGGCCGCATGGCATCCAGACTCAGTACTTATAACCATGGACGTTACGTCATTGTATACCTCCATTCGTCACCAGGACGGAATAAAGGCTATTGAACATTATTTGAATAGAAGACCTATGTCTTTATACATGCACAACAAAATGCTTGTCGGTATGGTATCGACTTGTTTGGAACAGAACTTTTTTCTCTTTGAAAACCAGGTGTATCAGCAGACTAGGGGTGTTGCGATGGGGGCCTACTTTTCCCCTAGCTATGCTTGTTTGCATATGGGGCTGTGGGAGGAGCAGGTCCTCAGCATCCGGTTTGCAGAAACATTGAAACACCATGTATCATGTTGGTTTCGTTTCATCGATGACTTTTCTTGATTTGGAGGGGTCCTGAGGAAGGGGCCCTTCATTCATAAAGCAGATCAGTGTAAATGATCTCAATCTCCATTTCACCGCAAACCTTAGCAGAACATCAGTATGTTTTCTTGATGTGGAGGTATTTGTTAAACAAAACATACTTGAGACTAGAATGTATAGGAAGCCTACTGCGGGAAACACAGTGCTGCACGCAAAGAGTCATCATCCTAGACATTTAATACATAGCATTCCATATGGAGAAATGCTGCGTATTAAATGCAATTTGCAGCACTGAGGAAGATTGTAACATCGCGCAAGCAGCCAGCAGGAAGAGGTTCCTAGATAGGGGCTATGCAGCTGTTGTTATTGACAAAGCCATTAATAAAACTAAGGGGATTGTCAGAGAGGAGGCCCTATCTTACAAATCTAGTCAAGTGAGTGAAGTTTTGGATTCATCCTCGCAACCGACCAGAATGATCCTCACTTTTAACCAACAACATCAGGCATTACGCAAAATATTGAATAAGAACTGGGGTCTTGTAAGGAATGATCCAATTTTGGGAGATTGTGTCTCTAAGAAACCTGAGCTAACTTTCAGAAAGGCTATATCTATAAGTAATAGCCTGGTGAAAAGTAGCCCAGAATTGAAAATGTTTGGTAACTGGCTCACCTCATGCAAGGGGTTCATGTAGATTCGCTAATAACAAAACATGCTACACCAGCCAATTCAAACCAGATCCAATACCTATTAAGAAAAGGCTTACATGTAAGACCGAATTTGCTGTTTATGTGCTGGAGTGTCCCTGTGGCCTACCTTACATAGGCAGTACTAAACTACCGGTACACAAGCGGATACTTCAGCACATAAGAGCCATCATTAACAGCGATCCAACTTATCCAGTGGCGAGACATTTTGAGGAGACTCATGGCAGCTGCCTGGAAAACCTCAAATACTTTGTGATAGACACAGTTTTGCCACTGAGGAGGGGAGGGAACCGTGAGGCCCAGCTTCGTCTACTGGAGACGAGGTACATTTTGGAACTGGACACAAAAACTCCATTTGGGTTTAACGCAAGTGAAGATTTCTTCACTTGCTTATAGTCAGTTTCTTCTGTGACTTGCTTGCACATATTTGTTTTAACACTCTATCTCTTTTAACTACTCAGCGCCTCAGTCACATAGTTTTTTAGTCCTTATATTGATAGCACTTAGCACTTTTTGAACTCTTGCGGGTTCAAGAGAGTGGCATGATGTGCACTTACACTTTAAGACATATAAGACATAGCAGAGAATTCAAGCCCACTGTGGGCATAATTCTGGGTAAACATAGTAGACACTATTTCAATAAAAACCAGTGAAAGAGTGTAATTAATTGACCCTCATGGTAAATACAACTATGTACTGACATGGAGCTGTGACTTTTACCGTATGGACTTTTAGCACTCTATAGCATTGCTATTCTTACACTGTGTTTTAAACTTGCAGGATATATTGATAAGTTGCAATTAATACGATTTAAATCAAATTGTTAAATGCATTGGTATTATTTATCTTAATATTTTTTTAACCATGAAATATTGAGTGATTTTAAACCAATAAGTTCGCATTTTTACCTGCATGATGTAAGCTTACTCTGTATTAAGTTGGGATTGTCGTATCAATCTTCTATGTCTATGAAGTAGAAACGTGTGAGATCACGAGTGTGGCACTGGCACTTTTAATTTTGGTAAGGCACTACGCAACGCGTCATGTGAACAAGGCCTTTGGGGAGGCCGAAACGCGTTATGGCGGCGGTGCAGGGTAACAAATAAACTCATTTTGCACCATAAAGTGGGTCCACGTTCGTCTGTTCCAGAGAAACTGGTTGTTCAGAGGCGAAGCAGGTGAGATGATACATATATATATATATATATATATATATATATATATATATATATATTAACTGAAAGAACCATAGGTTTCCGGGACGTTATAGTTAGAAATTAGCATTTAAAAAACCTTAAACATTGACTGAAAAAACCACAGGTTTCAGGAACGTTATAGTTAGTTGGATATTTCACTCGTACAAAACCAGAGGAATTCGGCCGTTATAGTTAGTTTAGCTAACTATAACTCGCGCCCCGGCAATGCACTGCTGATGACATCACATATTACATCATTCATGACATGGTCAGTGACATCACTGATGACATCTCAAATGACATCACTGATGACATCATCCAGTGACTGTGTGTTTCTGTAAAGTTTAAATATGTTTTATATATATAAATGCCAAGGTGTATTGAAGAATGAGAGGGTGTATGAGTGTCTGAATGCATGATTTAGTAGGTGCGTGACTGACTGTATAAGTAATTGATTAAACGTGTCTTACTGAATGCATGGGTTAGTGACTAAACTGTGTGAAAGTCTGTATCAGTCTGTCAGTTGCTGTGTAAGCGGCTGCATGGGTTGGTGAATAGCTACATGAGTGTCTATATGGGTTATTGATTGGTTGTCTGAGTAGCTGTATGGATGCCTAAGTGTCTGTGTGGGTAGGTGGGGGGTGGGTGATTCTGTGCATAGATGTGTGAGTCGGTGATTCACTGGGTGTATGGGTTCAAGACTGCATGTGTGAAGGGCTGTATGGGTGGATGAGTGTGTGTACGGGTGTGTTGGTGAGTGAATGGATGTCTCAGTGGTACATGTGTGAGTAACTACGTATGTGAAAGGCAGTATATGTGAGTGTTGGAGTATATAAATGACTATATGTGAAAGTGAGTAATTGTGAGAATGGCTGTATGGATGAGTGTGTGCTTGTATCAGTGATTGTATAAGAGAGTAAGTATGTGTTAGTATCTGTATGAATAAGTGAGGTGGTGTGTGTATAACTGTATAGGTGAGTGAATGGGAGTGTGATTGATTCTTTGCATGACTGACTAGGTATGTGAGTAACTCTACGGATGAGTGGCTGTGTGTGAGTGACTGTCTAGGTGTATGAGTGCATATGATAGTTCTGTATTGATGAGTGACTGCATGTATCAGTGAGTGGGTATGTAGTAACTGGTATTGGTGTGTCTATGGTTTCGAAAATGGTAGTCTGTATTTTAGAGTGGGTGTATCAAAGGTTATATTAGGGTATGAGGAGGTGCATCAGATTATCATGTGGATGATGTCATCAGTGATGTCATTTGAGATGTCATCAGTGATGTCATCAGTGATGTCACTGACCATAAAACCACATAAGCTCCACACTGTGTGGAGAAGGGAACAAGAGGCGCAGGTTTTTTTTAGGAGCTAGCAGCCTCCAACAATAAATGTTAACCACAAAAGCTGCTCCTAACTTAATGACTACTGTGAGATGTGGGTTACATTACAGTGAAGACATCTCATAAAATGTAAAGGACTGGTCTCACACACCACCTGGTGTCATGCTTCATCATTGACCAGTCCTCGCCCTCTAAAACCTTGGTTTGATAGAGGGCGGGCATTCACCTGACGACAGGGATGCACTTCTAAACTAAGTGGGGGCCCATAAAAAGTGAGTGTAGTTAAAATCATTATAGTTAACCTTATTGTGTTTTTAATGTGAAGGGTAACTATATGATATTAAAATCAAAGACGGTGTATGGGGAATTAATGTCCCCTAACCGTTGCGTGTGAGGTCAACATGTTTCTGCCGTGTTGGCCCAGTTAGGTCCAGGGCATTCATCAGGACCTAATTAGAACATCAGGGCTCCGTTCTTACCAGCTAGTAGTAGAGAAAACCACTGTGTGGGCGTGATAATTGTCACTCTCCACAACTTGATGGCTTCTAAGTTCAAGCCCTAAATATCAGAACTACTTGCCCCATGGAAGGAGGGAGGGAAACCCCTGTTGTCAAACCTGCTTCAAGGAAAGTTTCCCATATGGTTCCTAGGTGACTGCTCCCGTTCCTCCTTCCATGGGGCAAGTAGTTCTGATATTTAGGGCTTGAACTTAGAAGCCATCAAGTTGTGGAGAGTGACAATTATCATGCCCACACAGTGGTTTTCTCTTACTACTAGCTGGTAAGAACGGAGCCCTTTATGTTCTAATTAGGTCCTGATGAATGCCCTGGACCCAACTGGGCCAACACGGCAGAAACATGTTGACCTCACACGCAACGGTTAGGGCACATTAATTCCCCATACACCGTCTTTGATTTTAATATCATATAGTTACCCTTCACATTAAAAACACAATAAGGTTAACTATAATGATTTTTAACTACACTCACTTTTTATGTGCCCCACTTAGTTTAGAAGTGCATCCCTGTCGTCAGGTGAATGCCCGCCTCTATCAAACCAAGGTTTTAGAGGGCGAGGACTGGTCAATGATGAAGCATGACACCAGGTGGTGTGTGAGACCAGTCCGTTACATTTTATGAGATGTCTTCACTCGTAATGTAACCCACATCTCACAGTAGTCATTAAGTTAGGAGCAGCTTTTTGTGGTTAACATGTCACTGACCATGTCATGAATGATGTAATATGTGACGTCATCAGCTGTGCATTGTGGGGGCGCGAGTTATAGTTAGCTCAACTAACTATAACGGCTGAATTTCTCTGGTTTTGTACGAGTGAAATGTCCAACTAACTATAACTTCCCTGAAACCTGTGGTTTTTTCAGTGAATTTCTAAGGTTTTTTAAATGCTAATTTCTAACTATAACGTCCCTGAAACCTATGGTTTTTTCAGTGAATTTCAAAGGTTTTTTAAATGCTAATTTCTAACCATGACGTCCTGAAACCTATGGTTTTTTCAGTGAATTTCTAAGGTTTTTTAAATGCTAATTTCTAACCATAACGTCCCTGAAACCTATGGTTTTTTCAGTGAATTTCTAAGGTTTTCTAAATGCTCATTTCTAACCATAACGTCCCTGAAACCTATGCTTTTTTCAGTGAATTTCTAAGGTTTTTTACAGGCTACGCCCCCTTTCTCCACCACTATGCAAACGCGCCTCTTGGTGCGTTCTAAGTTGGGGGATTAAGTCCCCTTGAATACTGAGGGTCCCTGGGGGTCAACTAGCCTACCAGGTACCTCCAGTAAGCCCCACACAGCTGGATTGCTGAGAGTGGTACGAGGCCATGCCCTCTTTTTACACCACTCTGCAAACGCGCCTTGTGGTGCACTGCTGGTGGGGTGATGAAGTCCCTTTGTGTCCTGAGGACCTCAGTACTGAAGTGGACTTCATCCCCCAAGCAGCAGTGCGCCAGGAGGCGTGTTTGCAGAGTGGTGTAAAAAGGGGGTGTGGCCTCGTACCACCTCTCAGCAATCCCACTGTGTGGGGCTTACTGGAGGTTCCTGGTGGCCTAGTTGGCCCCCAGGGACCCTCACTAGCAATGAGGATGTAATCCCCCAACGCAGAGCACGACAGGAGGCGTGTTTGCAGAGTCATGCAGGGAGGGGGCGGGGCCTCCGGCGAGTTGCTGGTTTCTTTTTTTTAAATTATAGGGGAAGGGGGCCGCATGGCCCCCCTTCCCTGGGCCACTTCTGGCCCGGGGACCCCATCCCCCAGGGCCTGGCCAGCCTTGAGGTTTCAAAAAAAAAAAAGAATTGGTAGGGGGGCCACGTGGCCCCCCTCCAGAGGCCAATTATGGCCCCGGGGACAACATCCCCCGGGGCCTGGCCAGCCTTCTTTTTTTATTAATATATTGTTTGGAGGGGGGCCGCGTGGCCCCCCCTCCTCAGGCCAATTATGGCCCCGGAGACCCCCTCCCCAGGGCCTGGCCAGCCTTGTTGTTTTTTTTTGGAGGGGGGCCACGTGGCCCCCCACCTGAGGCCACTTCTGGACCCGTGTACCCCATCCCCCATTGGGGGCCGCGGGGGGAGCCCCAATGCCCCCATGGTCCCTGCCAGCTCCCCGCCTCCTGCAGGAGCTGGCATTGCTTTTGGACAAGGCAGCAGCTCCCCTTGCCCAAAAGCAATTCTGCTTTGCTTCATGGAAACAAGAGCAGGTTTCCTGCTCTCGCTTCTATGATGCGAAGCAGAGTTTGCTATGACAGGGCGGGAGCCATGCTCCTGCCCTGTCATAGCAAACAGCAATGTCCTGGGGGTGGGCACCCCAGGACATTACAGGAGCCAGCCCTGGGGGGTGGTGATCCCCAGGGCCATCGAGGGCTCCAGGAGGGGGGCCGCGCAGCCCCCCTCCCATCATTTGCATAGGAGGTGGTGGTCCCCCATATTTAAATAAAGTTTGCCCCGGGGAGGTACTGGTCCCCGGGGGCAGTGTGGGAAGGGGCAAGAGCCCCAACACAATTTTTTATTGTATTTACGCCCCAGGGAGGTGGTAGTCCCTGGGACTTGGGGGGCCGCGAGGCCCCCATGAACATAATTAACAATGCCCCGGGGAGGGGGCGGTCCCCGGGGTTGCAGAGGGGCCGTGTGCTCCCCCGCACATAAATAATAAAGCCCCAGGGAGGTGGCCATCCCCATGGTGGCGGGGGCCCCTGCGGGCCCCCGCTACATAAATTGGGATTGCCCCCAGGACCTGGCCCACCCGGGGGCTTTAAAAATGAATCGCTGGAGTCCACGCTTTGTCTTTTTAAAAATGTTCAGCCGTAGTTGTGCCGGGTGCACTTATTCGGCCAAAATTTAAAAAAATGCTTTTGGGGCCCTGGGGGTCTCTGTGGGAACCCCTGACCAGGTGTAGGGGGTCAGGGTGTTTTACCCTGCCCCCTTTTCTTCTTTCTTTAATATCCCTCTCACCTTCTCCCTCGGTACCGAGTCACAAGATGGCTGCCAACACTTCCTGGTTTGAAGTGTTGGCGGTCAATCAGAGGCAAGCTCGTGCTCGGGAGGGCTCAGTCAATCAGATCTCACAATTCTCAAATATTGATATCTGTAAATCTTTAAATATCTCAAAAACTACTGAACGGATTTACACCATTTAAAAAAAAGCGTGCTTTCTGGACCAAGAGCTATCACTCTTCCAAATTCGGTGTAATTCCGTTCAGCAGTTCAGGCTGCAGCCTTGTCTAAAGTTTCCTATGGAAATTAACATGGACAAAACTCATTTTGGGAGCCCACTTTTTTCTCGGCCCCTGCTTAATGAATCACCCCGAAACGTGCAGGACAGGAGCTGACCTGAGTGAACAATTAGTTTAGAAAATGTTGTGAAGATTCGTCAAACGGCACCAAAGTTATTGGCAAATCAAAAACGCTCTTCCTATGGAAACAAGGCAAGGTTCTAACTATAACTACCTACTGGCTACTGCCAGTAGGTAATATATATATATATATTCACTGAAAAAACCATAGGTTTTAGGGACAGTTATAGTTAGTTGGACATTTCACTCGTACAAAACCCATGAAATTCCCCTGTTATAGTTAGTTCAGCTAACTATAACTCGCGCCTCGCAATGCACTGCTGATGACGTCACATATTACATCACTCATGACATGGTCAGTGACATCACTGATGACATCACTGATGACATCTCAAATGACATCACTGTTGACATCATGCAGTGACTGTGTGTTTCTGTAAAGTTTAAATATTTTTAATATATATAGGAAAAGACGTATTGAAGAATGAGTGGGTGTATAAGTGTCTGTATGGATGATTTAGTAGGTGCGTGACTGACTCTATAAGTGAGTGATTTAACGTATCTTACTGAATGCATGGGTTAGTGACTAAACTGGGTGAATGTCTGTATCCGTCTGTCTGTTGCTGTGTAAGTGGCTGCATGTGTTTGTGAATAGCTACATGAGTGTGTATATGAGTTATTGAATGGTTGTCTGAGTATCTGTATGGGTGCCTGAGTGTTTGTGTGGGAGGGGTGTGTGCGACTTTGTGCATAGATGTGAGAGTGGGTGATTCACTGGGTGGATGGTTTCAAGAGTGCATCTGTGATAGACTGTATGGGTGGGTAAGTGTGGGTAAGAGTGTGTAAGTGAGTGAATGTATGTCCCAGTGATACATGTGTGAGTAACTACATATGTGAAAGGCAGTATATATGTGTGTTGGAGTATATAAATAGCTATTAGCGAGAGTGAGTGATTGTGATAGTGGCTGTATGGATGAGTGTGTGCTTGTATCAGTGATTGTATAAGAGCGTAACAATGTGCTAGTATTTGTATGATTAAGTGAGCTGGTGTGTGTATAACTATATAGGTGAGTAAATGGCAGTGTGTTTAATTATTTGCATGACTGACTAGGTGTGTGAGTACCTCTATGGATGAGTGGCGGTGTTTGACTGTCTATATAGGAGTAAGAGTGCATATGATAGTCCTGTACTGAGTGACCATAAGTATGAGTGACTGTACGGGTGAGTGAGTGGATGTGTGTGTGTAGACCTAAAAATCAGTGAGTGGGTATGTAGTTATTGGTGTTGGAGTGTCTATGGTTTTGCGAATGGCAGTCTGTAATTTAGAGTGGGTGTATCAAAGGTTATATTAGGGTGTGAGGAGGTGCATCAGATTATCACGTGGATGATGTCATCAGTGATGTCATCAGTGATGTCATTTGAGATGTCATCATTGATGTCATCAGTGATGTCACTGACCATGTCATGAGTGATGTAATATGTGACGTCATCAGCAGTGCATTGCGGGGGCGCGAGTTATAGTTAGCTGAACTAACTATAACGGGGGAATTTCACTAACTATAACTGTCCCTAAAACCTATGGTTTTTTCAGTGAATTTCAAAGGTTTTTTAAATGCTAATTTCTAACTATAACGTGTCTGAAACCTATGGTTTTTTCTGTGAATTTCAAAGGTTTTTTAAATGCTAATTTCTAACTATAACGTGCCTGAAACCTATGGTTTTTTCAGTGAATTTCAAAGGTTTTTTAAATGCTAATTTCTAACTATAACGCCCCTAAAACCTATGGTTTTTTCAGTGGATTTCAAAGGTTTTTTAAATGCTAATTTCTAACTATAACGCCCTAAAACCTATGGTTTTTTCAGTGGATTTCAAAGGTTTTGTAAATGACAATTTTTAAATGTATTAATTGTTATAAATTCATTGTTTTGATACTGTTTTACTACATTTTTTAAAACTATTTATTTTTAGATGTTTTATTTATTAAATTACATTGTAATTACATTATACATTACATTACAAAATATACTTTCTCTGAATGAATTACTTTAGTTTAAATAGTTTGCAAATAGGCAATAGAGTTTTAAGTACAGTAGTTACAGTTATTGCAATGGGCAACACAATTTCAAACACAATGCAACATTGAGCTGAATGTGAATTTCTAGTTAAATGCAATTAGTTACTTTATGGATTACTTTTCTAACCACAGGACTGGATCCTAGATTCAGTCCTGGGACATCTCCTGTAAACAGTTGAGTAAAAGCATTTTGGTTACAGTAGTGATTGTTAAGGAATATTATTGTATTTTAAAAGTTGACACTTCGAAACTTTTTCACATAGAATCACCAATGTTATCCTATGGGAGGAAATTCACTTAGCAGGTAAGTAGTGTTATTGTTACTTTTTCTTACTCAGTGTTGGATCCTGGATCCAGCATTGGTGCATCTCCTGTAAACAGTTGAAAGAATGCGTTTAAGTCATACAGGCGATTTTTAAGGAATATTTGTAATTTGTGAAAATTGACACTTAGAAACTTTTCTGCTGAAAACCATACAATGGATTCCTATGGAAGGAAATATAAGTTACTGGTAAGTACGGTTAGAATTACTTTTCAGGGTCAGTGCTGGGCTAAAAGATGCAGCACTGGGTTCTCTCCTGATAACAGGTGAGTAAATCGGAATTCGTAGTTCGGTTGATTTTAGAGGAATATTATAAAGTTCCAAAACTCCACACTTAGAAGAATTTCCAAGTGAAACCAGTCAATGTTAGCCTATGGAAGGAAATTCAAGTTGCTGGTAAGTACGGTTAAAATTACTTTTCAGGTTCAGTTCTGGGCTGAAAGATGCAGCACTGAGGTCTCTCCTGATAACAGGTGAGTAAATCGGAATCCGTATTTCGGCTGATTTTAGAGGAATATTATAAAGTTCCAAAACTGCACACTTAGAAGAATTTCCAAGTGAAACCAGTCAATGTTAGCCTATGGAAGGAAATTCAAGTTACTGGTAAGTACGGTTAGAATTACTTTTCAGGACCAGTACTGGGCTGAAAGATGCAGCAGTGAGGTCTCTCCTGATAACAGGTGAGTAAATCGGAATTCGTATTTCGGCTGATTTTAGAGGAATATTATAAAGTTTCAAAATCGACACTTAGAAGAATTTCCAAGTGAAACCAGTCAATGATATCCTATGGAAGGAAATTCAAGTTACTGGTAAGTACGGTTAAAATTACTTTTCAGGATCAGTACTGGGCTGAAAGATGCAGCACTGAGGTCTCTCCTGATAACAGGTGAGTAAATCGGAATTCGTAGTTCGGCTGATTTTAGAGGAATATTTGTATGTTTCAAAAATCGACACAGAAACTTTTTCAGCAAAAGCAGGCAATGATATCCTATGGAAGGAAATTCAAGTTACTGGTAAGTACAGTTAAAATTACTTTTCAGGATCAGTGCTGGGCTAAAAGATGCAGCACTGGGTTCTCTCCTGATAACAGGTGAGTAAATCGGAATTCGTATTTCGGCTGATTTTAGAGGAATATTTGCACAATGGTGAAGGGAGGGGGCGGGGCCTGAGGTGACATCTGTGCAAACGCGCCCCATGGCGCGTTTTAAGTTGGGGATTAAGTCCCCTTGAATCATGAGGGTCCCTGGGGCCAACTAGCCCACCAGGAACCTCCAGTATGCGCCAGGGGCTGCGTTGCAGAGACGTGTACAGAGGCCACACCCCTTTTTACACCTCTCTGCAACGCAGCTCTGTGGCGCTTTCTGGACGTACCTGTTGGGCTAGTTGGCCTCCAGGGACCCTCAGGATTGAAGGGATTTAATTCCCCATCTTAAAACACACCACGGGGCCTGTTTGCACACATGTCACCTGAAGCCCCGCCCCTCCCTTCACCACTGTGCAAACGCGCCCGTGGCGCGTTTTAAGTTGGGGGATTAAGTCCCCTTGAATCCTGAGGGTGTAAAAGGGTGTGGCCTCTGTACATGTCTCTGCAACGCAGCCCCTGGCGCATACTGGAGGTTCCTGGTGGGCTAGTTGGCCCGTAGGGACCCTCATGATTCAAGGGGACTTAATCCCCAACTTAAAACGCGCCACGGGGCGCGTTTGCACAGATGTCACCTCAGGCCCCGCCCCTCCCTTCACCATTGTGCAAATATTCCTCTAAAATCAGCCGAAATACGAATTCTGATTTACTCACCTGTTATCAGGAGAGACCTCAGTGCTGCATCTTTCAGCCCAGTACTAATCCTGAAAAGTAATTTTAACCGTACTTACCAGTAACTTGAATTTCCTTCCATAGGCTAACATTGACTGGTTTCACTTGGAAATTCTTCTAAATGTGGAGTTTTGGAACTTTAAAATATTCCTCTAAAATCAGCCGAAATACGAATTCCGATTTACTCACCTGTTATCAGGAGAGACCTCAGTGCTGCATCTTTCAGCCCAGTACTGGTCCTGAATCTGTAGATGCAGTGGTTTCTGCAGCAAGAAATCACAGCTGTTAATTTTTTTGTATGGTTGCAATGACTGTTTAATTGCAAAAGTTAAAATTTAGTTCTGTTCTTTTTCCGTTTTTTAAAAAAACACCCAAAAAATACAAAATGGTTAAAAAACACACAAAAAATATAAAAGAAAAAAGAGTTCATTTCAGAACTACCTTATCTGTTAAAAAAGATGAATAAGTGCATGATAATGCCTGCATGATTGCATAAGTGCATGTGTAGAGCTTCATTGATTGAAAGAGTGCATATGTAGTGCCTGGGTCATTGCATGAATGCATGAGTAGTGACTGGATGATTAGAGTACTGCAAGGAGAGTACATGGTGAATTTATAAGTGCTTGGGTTTTGGTGGAGTGATTGGATAAGTACATGGTGCTGGCTGGGTGATTGGAAGAGCGCATGGGAAGTGACAGGGGGATTGCTGGAGTGCATGGGTACTACCTGGGTAATTGGAGGAGTGCATGAGCAGTGTCTAGGTGGTTAGAGGACTGCATGGGTAGTACACAGTTCATTGTAGCAGTGCATGAGTTAGTGCCTGGGTCATTGCATGAGTACATGGGTAGAGACTGGATGATTACAGTGCTGCAAGGAGAGTACATAGTGAATTTATAAGTGCTTGGGTTTTGGCGGAGTGTTTGGATAAGTACATGGTGCTGGCTGGGTGATTGGAGGAGTGCATAGGTAGTAACAGGGAGATTACTGAACTGTATAGGTAGTGCTCAAGGGTTTGTAGAAGTGCATGAGTTGGTGCCTGGGTCATTGCATGAGTACATGGGTAGTGACTGGATGATTAGAGTACTGCAAGGAGAGTGCATGGTGAGTTTATAAGTGCTTGGGTTTTGGTGCAGTGATTGGATAAGGACATGGGACTGGCTGGGTGATTGAAGGAGTGTATAGGTAGCAACAGGGAGATTACTGAACTGTATGGGAAGTGCACAGGTGATTGTAGCATTGCACGTGTTAGTGCCTGGGTCATTGAATGAGTACATGGGTAGTGACTGGATGATTAGAGTACTGTAAGGAAAGTGTATGGTGAATTTATAAGTGCTTGGGTTTTGGCACAGTGATTGGATAAGTACATGGTGGTGGATGGGTAATTGGAGGAGTGCTTGTGAAGTGACAGGGGGATTGCTAGACTGCATTGGTACCACCTGGGTAATTGGAGGAGTGAATGAGCAGTGTCTAGGCAGTTAGAGTATTGTATGGGAAGTGCACAGGTGATTGTAGCAGTGCACGTGTTAGTGCCTGGGTCATTGAATGAGTACATGGGTAGTGACTGGATGATTAGAGTACTGTAAGGAAAGTGCATGGTGAATTTATAAGTGCTTGGGTATTGGCGGAGTGATTTGAATAAGTACATGGTGGTGGATGGGTAATTGGAGTAGTGCATGGGAAGTGACAGGGGGATTGCTGGACTGCATTGGTACTACCTGGGTAATTGGAGGAGGGAATGAGCAGTGTCTAGGCAGTTAGAGTATTGTATGGGAAGTGCACAGGTGATTGTAGCAGTGTACGTGTTAGTGCCTGGGTCATTGAATGAGTACATGGGTAGTGACTGGATGATTAGAGTACTGTAAGGAAAGTGCATGGTGAATTTATAAGTGCTTGGGTATTGGCGGAGTGATTTGAATAAGTACATGGTGGTGGATGGGTAATTGGAGGAGTGCATGGGAAGTGACAGGGGGATTGCTGGACTGCATTGGTACTACCTGGGTAATTGGAGGAGTGAATGAGCAGTGTCTAGGCAGCTAGAGGATTGTATGGGAAGTGCACAGGTGATTGTAGCAGTGCACGTGTTAGTGCCTGGGTCATTGAATGAGTACATGGCTAGTGACTGGATGATTAGAGAACTGTAAGGAAAGTGCATGGTGAATTTATAAGGGCTTGGGTTTTGGCGGAATGATTGGATAAGTACATGGTGCTGGCTGGGTGATTGGAGGAGTGCATGGGAAGTGACAGGGGGATTGCTGGAGTGCATGGGTACTACCTGGGTAATTGGAGGAGTGCATGAGCAGTGTCTAGGTGGTTAGAGGACTGCATGGGTAGTACACAGTTCATTGTAGCAGTGCATGAGTTAGTGCCTGGGTCATTGCATGAGTACATGGGTAGAGACTGGATGATTACAGTGCTGCAAGGAGAGTACATAGTGAATTTATAAGTGCTTGGGTTTTGGCGGAGTGTTTGGATAAGTACATGGTGCTGGCTGGGTGATTGGAGGAGTGCATAGGTAGTAACAGGGAGATTACTGAACTGTATAGGTAGTGCTCAAGGGTTTGTAGAAGTGCATGAGTTGGTGCCTGGGTCATTGCATGAGTACATGGGTAGTGACTGGATGATTAGAGTACTGCAAGGAGAGTGCATGGTGAGTTTATAAGTGCTTGGGTTTTGGTGCAGTGATTGGATAAGGACATGGGACTGGCTGGGTGATTGAAGGAGTGTATAGGTAGCAACAGGGAGATTACTGAACTGTATGGGAAGTGCACAGGTGATTGTAGCATTGCACGTGTTAGTGCCTGGGTCATTGAACGAGTACATGGGTAGTGACTGGATGATTAGAGTACTGTAAGGAAAGTGTATGGTGAATTTATAAGTGCTTGGGTTTTGGCACAGTGATTGGATAAGTACATGGTGGTGGATGGGTAATTGGAGGAGTGCTTGTGAAGTGACAGGGGGATTGCTAGACTGCATTGGTACCACCTGGGTAATTGGAGGAGTGAGTGAGCAGTGTCTAGGCAGTTAGAGTATTGTATGGGAAGTGCACAGGTGATTGTAGCAGTGCACGTGTTAGTGCCTGGGTCATTGAATGAGTACATGGGTAGTGACTGGATGATTAGAGTACTGTAAGGAAAGTGCGTGGTGAATTTATAAGTGCTTGGGTATTGGCGGAGTGATTTGAATAAGTACATGGTGGTGGATGGGTAATTGGAGGAGTGCATGGGAAGTGACAGGGGGATTGCTGAACTGCATTGGTACTACCTGGGTAATTGGAGGAGTGAATGAGCAGTGTCTAGGCAGCTAGAGGATTGTATGGGAAGTGCACAGGTGATTGTAGCAGTGCACGTGTTAGTGCCTGGGTCATTGAATGAGTACATGGCTAGTGACTGGATGATTAGAGAACTGTAAGGAAAGTGCATGGTGAATTTATAAGGACTTGGGTTTTGGCAGAATGATTGGATAAGTACATGGTGCTGGCTGGGTGATTGGAGGAGTGCATGGGAAGTGACAGGGGGATTGCTGGTGTGCATGGGTACTACCTAGGTAATTGGAGGAGTACATGAGCAGTGGCTAGGTGGTTAGAGAACTGCATGGGTAGTACACAATTGATTGTAGCAGTGCCTGAGTTAGTGCCTGGGTCATTGCATGAGTACATGGGTAGAGACTGGTTGATTACAGTGCTGCAAGGAGAGTACATGGTGAATTTATAAGTGCTTGGGTTTTGGCGGAGTGATTGGATAAGTACATGGTGCTGGCTGGGTGATTGGAGGAGTGCATAGGTAGTAACAGTGAGATTGCTGAACTGTATAGGTACTGCTCAAGGGATTGTAGAAGTGCATGAGTTAGTGCCTGGGTCATTGCATGAGTACATGGGTAGTGACTGGATGATTAGAGTACTGTAAAGAAAGTGTATGGTGAATTTATAAGTGCTTGGGTTTTGGCACAGTGATTGGATAAGTACATGGTGCTGGCTGGGTGATTGGAGGAGTGCATGGGAAGTGACAGGGGGATTGCTGGAGTGCATGGATACTACCTGGGTAATTGGAGGAGGGCATGAGCAGTGTCTAGATGGTTAGAGGACTGCATGGGTAGTACACAGTTGATTGTAGCAGTGCATGAGTTAGTGCCTGGGTCATTGCATGAGTACATGGGTAGTGACTGGATGATTACAGTGCTGCAAGGAGAGTACATGGTGACTTTATAAGTGCTTGGGTATTGGCGGAGTGATTGGATAAGTACATGGTGGTGGATGGGTGATTGGAGGAGTGCATGTGAAGTGACAGGGGGATTGCTAGACTGCATTGGTACAACCTGGGTAATTGGAGGAGTGAATGAGCAGTGTCTAGGCAGTTAGAGGATTGTATGGGAAGTGCACAGGTGATTGTAGCAGTGCACGTATTAGTGCCTGGGTCATTGAATGAGTACACGGGTAGTGACTGGATGATTAGAGTACTGTAAGGAAAGTGCATGGTGAATTTATAAGTGCTTGGGTTTTGGCGGAGTGATTGGAAAAGTACATGGTGCTGGCTGGGTAATTGGAGGAGTGCATGGGAAGTGACAGGGGGATTGCTGGAGTGCATGGGTACTACCTGGGTAATTGGAGGAGTGCATGAGCAGTGTCTAGGTGGTTAGAGGACTGCATGGGTAGTACACAGTTGATTGTAGCAGTGCATGAGTTAGTGCCTGGGTCATTGCATGAGTACATGGGTAGAGACTGGTTGATTACAGTGCTGCAAGGAGAGTACATGGTGAATTTATAAGTGCTTGGGTTTTGGCGGAGTGATTGGATAAGTACATGGTGCTGGCTGGGTGATTGGAGGAGTGCATAGGTAGTAACAGTGAGATTGCTGAACTGTTTAGGTACTGCTCAAGGGATTGTAGAAGTGCATGAGTTAGTGCCTGGGTCATTGAATGAGTACATGGGTAGTGACTGGATGATTAGAGTACTGCAAGGAGAGTGCATGGTGAATTTATAAGTGCTTGGGTTTTGGCAGAGTGATTGGATAAGTACATGATGCTGACTGGGTGATTGGAGGAGTGCATGGGGAGTGACAGGGGGATTGCTGGACTGCATGGGTACTACATGGGTAATTAAAGGTGTGAATGACCAGTGTCTAGGTGGTTAGAGGACTGTATGGATAGTGCAGAAGTGAATGTAGTAGTGCATGGGTAGTGTTTGAGTTACTTAATCTTACCTTTTCGATAGTAGATATGAAAGTGTTTGAAACAATTTTTTCACTTGTTTTTTATAATTTAAATTTAAAAAAGTTTCAAACTTTAGAATTTGGGTCTGTAAAAGAGAAGAAAAAATACAGTTATAATATATAATGTTATAGTTTTAAGAACACAACATAATTTTCCCATTACATAACATATTCAGTTTGCCTTTTTGCTGTTCTCAGAATCTATTAAATTCCACCATAGACAGTGATTTCAATGTTGCTCATCATGTAACAGCGGGCAAAAAATACAATCAATAAGATTGTTAAAAAAAAACAAATCTGTGTTCAAAATATTTACAACAAACTTAACTATCACTTCAGAATTCCTAAAATAAACATCCTCAATAACATTGCATATAATACAAAGATTAAATATATGAAATATTTCTTTCTAAAACAATTTTGTAAATACAATATGAAAGAACAGAAACAATAATTGAATCAGTAATTCTAGATATCTTCTCTATAGGCCGAATGATGTTTTCGAAATCATTTGTATTGAGAATATCCAAAATAAACTTCTTAATTCATATTGACATCTTCCCAATTGGCCGAATGATGTTTCTGAATTTGTTTGTATTGAAAATTTTCAAAATAACCTCATTAATTCCTGTTGACATCTTCCCAATAGGCCAAATGATGTTCTCAGAACTTTGGAATCAAAATATTAGATATGAATTTGGTAATTCATAGGGCAACCGATATTTGAATTGCAAATGGGCATCATTACAATGTGTCCATCCTTTATTGCACTTTAAATACAAAGTGTAGTGTCCAGATGTTGTAGAAGCTCCATCATGGAAAATAATTGCTACTGCTTTGAAAGTTCTTCCTGAAATTGACAGTTGACTTGCCACAAAATCTTTAATATTAGTTTCCAATTTTCTTCCATCTGGTCTGCAACATTGTATCATTAAAATGACATATTGTCCAAATCTTTCTATAAAGAATGTTGATAACATTTCAGATTTGCACTGACTACATTCCATATTTTGATTTGCTGATTTTACAAATTTTTTAAAAGACACTGTTTTACAATCTGGTATTGTCAAATATATCAATCTTTCAGTGTCTATTTCAGTGGTAGAAGTAAATGTACAGTCTTCACATTCATGTTTCCATCTGTAACGAAGGCCAAACAGATTTTCAATTTGTATTCCTTCATCTTCCAATACTGCAAGCATAAACATGAGACATTCCTGAGCATCTTGTTGAACATTCTGTGTAAATTTTGAAGAACCAGAACATATATCCAGAAGATTCCGAATGCCAGAAACACTTTGGATTTTAGTTTTATCAGTTCTCAAGTTTTCAAAAATAGAATGCAACAAGGAACAAAACCTTTTTCTCGATTCTCCATAATTTGCTGTTGGAGATTTTCTAGAAAAATACGACGTTCACCACTACATTAGCATAGCAGTTGATACCTGAACTATTTTCTAACTGATATCCTACAATCTCTTCAACAGTGTCCTTTTTCTTTTTGTTTGGAATCTCAACATTGTCTTGATTTTTTTCTTCTTTCCAACTTCACTACAGAGATTCTCATATCTTCGTTTTCGACCTACTACACGCTTTTCATATACAGGATATTCACCTAAATTGGGAGCATACAGTCTTCTTAACCGATTATACTCTCTTACACAATTTGCATCTGCACTAATCTTTCTCTCATCAAAATCAATCAAATACAATCCAGATAAAGTTCTGACTCGGGACAATGCAACATATGCCATTCCCTCTTTAAACACGGTACTTCCAATGTTTACCAAAGTGCTGTCTACACTTAAACCTTGAGATTTATTAATGGTCACCGCATATGCTAAAGAAAGAGGAAACTGTTTTCTACGAACATAAAAATCTTTAACAAGCAAAAACTAACAGAACAACGCCCAATCTGTTTTACTTCTTCAATCTGATCAAATTTAATCTTTAAAAATTCAATTCCATCTCTATTTTGATAATTAGCAAAATCAATAACTTTTCCCATTGCTCCATTTACTAAACATTTTTCCACATCCAAATTACGCCGTAAAATTACCCGACAGTTTTCACATACATATAAATTCTTTTCTAAACCAGCAGTCTTAGATATAGATTTTTCCAATGAATCCAATTTTGTTTTTAATTTTTCTGTCAAAATAATAGTAATTCCTTCGTGCTCTATTTTATCAATTGCTTCCATTTTTATTATTTGTTGTTTTTCTAGCTTCAAAAGTTCTTCATTGAATGTAGAACACTCTTGCAGTGTTGGCATTAGGCAGATTATAGATTTATTTTCTCCAATTTTTTTGTATATTATTTCCGGAGCAAAATTTTCATTTGAGAACAAGTTTGTAAGTAGCCAACTTTGCAAAGCTTCTTTACCATGTTCTGTCAATACACCAATTCGTATATCTCGAAGAATGCTTCCATAATCTTCATCACTTGCCTGTCGCATATTTTTAATAAGTTCTTTATATTCAAAATATGACGTAATGTTCACATTTCCAATACTTCCCAAAGACTTTCTGGTGTCTTCATGCACAAGTGTTTTAAATACTGGTTGCCCTTTTACAGGAGTAAGTTGCGGTAGATCGCCGAAAACTATCACATGTTTTCCTCCAAATAAGACATCGTGTTCTGTTTTAAAAATTTGCTACATTCTTAAATGCACAAAGGCAAGCATTAAGTTTGAGACCATGCTCACCTCTTCAATAATCAGAAGTTTCATTTTCTTTAGTACTCTTGAAACTTCCAAACAAGCTTCTCCAGAAAACTTGCGATATTCCAACTTGTTTTCATGTTCAACAGGTAGCATTAATAACCGATGTAACGTAATTCCTTTAATGTTGTGTGCTGCTAACCCAGTTGGAGCGGTTACAACACAAGATAAATGTGATTCAGTGGTTTTCTGTAAATAACTTGTCAAAACTTTAATTAAGAAACTTTTTCCTGTACCAGCTTGACCACTGATATACATTTGAATAGGTTTAAAAGATGTGCATGTGCATTCTTTTTTTTCATGAAGAAAACCATGGTCAATCTGTTGTGTCACTTGCTGATATATTTCTTTCTGTTCAATATTTAGTTGTTCTTCCAAGTTTCCTAAGTCCATAATATCGTGTTGAGCTTGATGCATTGCTGTTTCCACTTCACTCATGGCAATTGCCGCTTCATTTTCAAGAATTGGTTGTCCTAGTGGATCTTGACTGAGTGGAGCAGAACTTTGACTATCTTGAGAACTGTCTCTAGCAATCTCAACTGCAATACTAGCTTCCTGTTCAATTTCTTCATTCAACATTTGGAGACAATTTGGAAAAACTGTGCATTCAATGCTATCTTTACATGCATTAAAAGAATCTTCATAGCACTGAAAATCTCCAAGTAATTCCATTTCAGTACGCCAAGGCTTGAAGAGTTGCAGAAGTGCTAAATAGTAAAATTCCCTTTTATCAGGTGTATCGCAACTCAGTTTCCTGTGATTAATCAGATTTCCTTTACTATGTTTCACCAAACATCCTTCTGAACCAATCACTGCAAATTTTTCTTCATTTATGTTCTCTGTAATATTTCTCTTAAAGCTGTAATATTGCAGTACTTCATAGAGACATATGTTTTCAAGATGGGGACTTCTATTTGGATAGTACGTATCCAACATGTTTGTTTTAACAATATCTGTGCTTTCCGGTTCATATAATGCTAAATATTCAATTTCTTGTACAGATTTAAGTACTCGATTTCAGGTTGCAGCAAGACCTAGACTAACCCAAATGATTCCTCTTGACTTTGAATATAAACTTGCAGACGACAACCGATCCGAACATTCGTAGGATCCAATCTCTCGATGGGACAGCATCTTCAAACTAAAGCTGGACAATTTTTTACTAAGAGTCTTCTCATGGGAAATTTCTTCCCACATTTCTTTCAACTCTGTTTTTTCTGATTTTGTTATGTATGACGTAACATCCCGAGCAACAGCAATGGAATTATCCGCAACATACTGGATATCCATATTAGCATTCCACATCGACAAAATAACTGGATTATAATCATTAATATACTTTGATTGTTCACTTCTTTTTAAATTGTAATTGTTTTTTGGAGATTTTCTAGTGATAGTATGCCTCACTGCTGACATGAAACTGTTGACTCTTCCTTTGGATATTACTGGACGTGGAAATCCAAAACGACATTTGGTATAAAACTTTTCCTTTGATTTGTATTTCCGTCGACATTATTTGCCACATCGATGAGTTTGAAACCGTAAAACTTGTTGTCTTAAGCTGTTTTCTTCTCTTGTTTTTGGTATAGCACATGTAACATAGTTTTCAATAAAAGATAAAACAGTCTCATCCGAATCAGTTCCAAATTTGGGTGCATCCTTGATCCATATAAGCATATGTATATGAGAAGCACCTCAGGCTTGATACTCCTTTCTCCAAAAGAAATCAATAACTTCTCCAAGAGGAGGATTGTTTTTATTGCAGATAAAAGACATCATAGCTTGAAACCTATGATTAAAATATCTGCACACATTTACAGGATCCAAGGAACACAGTTCTCCAGGTGTCTGGAATTCAATGTTTTTAATATTTGAATTTGCTTCTCGAAGAAATTCAAGTAAATCGTCCCATGCGTATTCAGCACAGCTTAGCGTAACAAACCACGTAGGAGTTCCTAAGTTCCTTAACATACATTTAAGTTCTCCATGACGACATTACCAATACTCATTAGTACCACATTGACACGCCATCAAATTAATCAATTGCGATTCTAAATGATCATCTCTCTGATGTACTTTGTCCATGAGTTCCTTTGCAGAAACATTTTGAAGATGAACTCCTGTTTTTAATATGTGGTTGACTGCATATGAAAGTCCAGACAAGTCACTTTCAAACAAAAGATGAAATATATATGGAATACATTGTCAAAATCTTGGATCTTTTGAGTCCAATCTTGTTGTCCGATATTCTGATGCAGGAATCTGTACTGGTCGTTCGTCATATCGTCCACCTTTCCCAGTGGGGAAGAGCTGTGGAAAATAACGAGCTTCCAAATTTTTTTCCCAAACACTCAGGGAGTCCCCTTCGCTTTCTTCATTTGGAATAATTCAATAGTATTTCCCATCACTTCTTTGGAATGTAAAGGATGTACACTATAATGTTCATACATTTCTTCACTTTTGGACATGTCCACTTTTTCAATTTGGCCACTTGAAATTTCTCTATCATCTCCTAAAACTATTTCTTCTTCTTCCACAAACACATTTTTGTAGTAATCATTGTTTTTTATGAGATATAACGTAGCCTTTTGCACTTTGCTCACATCTACTAATTCTTGCCATATTTTCCGACTCTTCGTAGGAACACCATTAATTAGAATAACAACAGGTTCAGTTTCCTCTTTCTCTACACCAATAGTTCCAATATTTTTCTTTAAATCTTAAGGTAAATACACAACTATTCCTTTTAATCCTCTTTGTAAATCTGTGGGAGGCAACTTACCTGTTTTAGGCTCCATACGAACAATAGCCTGAAACGGGTGCACAGATTGAATCAGAATGGACTCATAAGTATTTAAATCTATCAGCTCTGGAGGAATACCTACCAACTCTAGGTTATTATGTACAGCTCTAGCTGGCATTTTGTTGTCCTCTAATTTGGTATAACAATATTTACAAATACATTGATCACTACCCAAATCAAAGCAATCTTCTACCAACAAATAAGTTGCAAATTCCTTCCACTTATCATTGTTTTCTTTTAACTTTTTTAAATACAGATCAACATTCCTAGTTTGATTTCTATAGTGAGTTCGGCGACAACAAATACAAACATAGTTTGGTCTTTCACAACAAATTACCTTAAACTTCGTAATTTCTTCTTCAAACTTCTCAGTACTACTATCGTCCACGACTTCTTCAACACCTACTTCTATCAAACACTCACTTTCTCTACACTCTTGTTCAGGACCAAAGTAGCGAAACTCTATATCATCACAAACTTTTTTTGCATCTGATACTGACCCATGCAAAAGAGCACTATTTAAATCACTTAAAATTATTGCTGGACTTTTTGCATAGTACAATTTTCTTACTAACTTCCGCATCTGAGAGTGATGTACTGCTAACATTCTAAAATGATGGAAAACACTTTGACACACTTTTCTAGAAAGACAAGCCAGAGAATGACCTTGCAAACCAGTATTTTTTCTCACTAAGCAAGGATCTAGTCCTTACAGCATCTTAATCTTTTGTTTAACACTTTTCTTACTGTATGCTCGTAAGAAATTTCATAAAATATCAATAGACTCCTGTCGTATACTACAAATACTACTACAATCCCAAGTATACACTGGGGCTTTAGTACGTCTCCATAGAACTTCATCAGCTATCACTTCTACATTTCTAGGAACCATCTTTTCTTTTTCAATTGGACAACCGTTCTTCACTTCATAAGCACGACCACTGGTATCAACTGCGTGAACTAATGTATTGGTTTGAAAATAGCTCTCTTCATTAAAAAACAGGCTCTGAACTTGAAGTGTGCTTCCATTCACCCCAAAAAATATCACAAAAGTTAGTTCTGTTAATTAGTCTCTTCTTTTTACTTTTGGCCTTCATAAAACGTATTGGCTTATCTAATGATCGAATTCTGTTTAAAACTAAAATGAATAATTTCCTTTTAATTCAAAAGCCTTTTCAACAATAGTTTCAATCTGTTTCTTCTTTTTATAAAATGCTGATCTTTTTCTATATTTCTTGCCATCTTTTAATACATTTAATACTACTCTATTGTAAAACATTCTTTTCCTTATTTCATCAAACTGATTCTTTCTTCTTTTACCATAGATTGTTTTTTCAGAACATGATTTACCATTAATTTGTCCTTTTTTCATTTCATTCTTCTTTGTTCTTGAGGTATTCTTTCTATTTTCTACATTGTGCAAACTGTTTCTAGTCCTTGAAAGTCTTTTAATAAATTCTTTAGTTCTCTTACCGCAAGACTTTTTCTTTTTCCCCACATGTTGTAGTTCATCTAATTGTTGATGTTGTCGTTTCTTTAAATAATATTCTTTCTTTTCTTGTTTCCTCTTTACTGTTTTTTTGGTCATGTAAGTCTTTTTAATGATGATGAAGAATATCTGCAAAAAAAGAAAAAAAGTAATATTATTAATATAACTATATAGAAATATATTATTCTATTACAAAACAAACATGTTCTACATAAAAACAAATTAAATGCTTTGTTTTGAAATCACAATGCGTTTGCTGCACTACACAGGTACTACCTGGATAATTGTAGGAGTGAATGAGTAGTGTTTAGGTGTTTAGAGGACTACATGGGTAGTGGACAGGGGATTGTAGCACTGCATGTGTTAGTGCCTGGGCCATTGCATGAGTACATGGGTACTGCCTGGATGATTAGAGTGCTGCAAGGAGAGTGCATGGTGAATTTATAAGTGCCTGGGTTTTAGCGCAGTGATTGGATAAGTACATGGTACTGGCAGGGTGATTGGAAGAGTGCTCAGAGAGTGAGAGGGGGATTGCTGGAGTGCATACGTAGTGCACTGGGGATTGTAGCAGTGCATGAGTTAGTGCCTGGGCCATCACATGAGTACATGGGTAGTGACTGCATGATTACAGTGGTGCAAGGAGAGTGCATGGTGAAATTATAAGTGCTTGGGTTTTGGCGAAGAGATTAGATAACTATATGGTGCTGGCGGAGCAATTGGAAGAGTGCACAGGGAGTGACAGGGGTATTGCTGGACTACATGGGTAGTGCTCTGGAGATTTTAGCACTCCGTGTGTTAGTGCCTGGGCCATTGCATGAGTACATGGGTAGTGACTGCATGATTAGAGTACTGCAAAGAGATTGCATGGTGAATTTATAAGTGCTTGGGTTTTGGCAGAGTAATTGGATAAGTACATGATGCTGGTTGGTTGATTGGAGGAGTGCATGGGTAGTGACAAGGAGATGGCTAGTCTGCATGAAGAGTGCTCAGGGGATTCTACCAGTGCATGTATTAGTGCCTGGGACATTGCATAAGTACATGGTTAGTGACTGCATGATTAGAGTGTTGCAAGGAGAGTGCATGGTGAATTTATAAGTGCTTGGATTTTGGCGGAGTGATTAGATAAGTATATACTGCTGGCTGGGTGATTGGAGGAGTGCATAGGTAGTGACAGGGGGATTACTGGGGTGCACAGGGAGTCCTCAGGGGATTGTAGCAGTGCATGAGTACATGGGTAGTGACTGGATGATTAGAGTACTGCAAAGAAAGTGCATGGTGAATTTATAAGTGCTTGGGTATTGGCGCAGTGATTGGATAAGTACATGGTGCTGGCTGGGTGATTGGAGGAGTGCATGGGAAGTGACAGGGGGATTGCTGGAGTGCATGGGTACTACCTGGGTAATTGGAGGAGTGCATGAGCAGTATCTAGGTGGTTAGAGGACTGCATGGGTAGTAAACAGTTGATTCTAGCAGTGCATGAGTTAGTGCCTGGGTCATTGCATGAGTACATGGGTAGTGACTGGATGATTACAGTGCTGCAAAGAGAGTACATGGTGAATTTATAAGTGCTTGGGTTTTGGCAAAGTGATTAGATAAGTATATGGTGCTGTCGGAGTGATTGGAATAGTGCACAGAGAGTGACAGGGGATTGCTGGACTACATGGGTAGTACTTTGGAGATTGTAGCAGTGCATGAGTTAGTGCCTAGGCCGTTGCATAAGTGCATGGGTAGTGACTGGATGATTACAGTACTGCAAGGAGAGTGCATGGTGAATGTATAAGTGCTTGGGTTTTGGCGCAGTGATTGGATAAGTACATGGTGCTGGCAGAGTGATTGGAGGAGTGCGCAGGTAGTAACAGGGAGATTACTGAACTGTATAGGTAGTGCTCAAGGGATTGTAGAAGTGCATGAATTAGTGCCTGGGTCATTGCATGAGTACATGGGTAGTGACTAGATGATTAGAGTACTGCAAGGAGAGTACAAGGTGAATTTATAGGTGCTTGGCTTTTGGCGGAGTGATTGGATAAGTACATGGTGCTGGCTGGGTGATTGGAGGAGTGCATAGGTAGTAACAGGGAGATTACTGAACTGTATAGGTAGTGCTCAAGGGTTTGTAGAAGTGCATGAGTTAGTGCCTGGGTCATTGCATGAGTACATGGGTAGTAACTGGATGATTAGAGTGTTGCAAGGAGAGTGCATGGTGAGTTTACAAGTGCTTGGGTTTTGGCAGAGAGATTGGATAAGTATATACTGCTGGCTGGGTGATTGGAGGAGTGCATAGGTAGTGACAGGGGGATTACTGGGGTGCACAGGGAGTCCTCAGGGGATTGTAGCAGTGCATGAGTACATGGGTAGTGACTGGATGATTAGAGTACTGCAAAGAAAGTGCATGGTGAATTTATAAGTGCTTGGGTATTGGCGCAGTGATTGGATAAGTACATGGTGCTGGCTGGGTGATTGGAGGAGTGCATGGGAAGTGACAGGGGATTGCTGGAGTGCATGGGTACTACCTGGGTAATTGGAGGAGTGCATGAGCAGTATCTAGGTGGTTAGAGGACTGCATGGGTAGTAAACAGTTGATTCTAGCAGTGCATGAGTTAGTGCCTGGGTCATTGCATGAGTACATGGGTAGTGACTGGATGATTACAGTGCTGCAAAGAGAGTACATGGTGAATTTATAAGTGCTTGGGTTTTGGCAAAGTGATTAGATAAGTATATGGTGCTGGCGGAGTGATTGGAATAGTGCACAGAGAGTGACAGGGGGATTGCTGGACTACATGGGTAGTACTCTGGAGATTGTAGCAGTGCATGAGTTAGTGCCTAGGCCATTGCATAAGTACATGGGTAATGACTGGATGATTAGAGTGCTGCAAGGAGAGTGCATGGTGAATTTATAAGTGCTTGGGTTTTAGCGCAGCGATTGGATAAGTACATGGTACTGGCAGGTGATTGGAGGAGTGCTCAGGGAGTGAGAGGGGGATTGCTGGAGTGCATACATAGTGCACTGGGGATTGTAGCAGTGCATGAGTTTGTGCCTGGGCCATTGCATGAGTACATGGGTAGTGACTGCATGATTACAGTGCTGCAAGGAGATTGCATGGTGAAATTATAAGTGCTTGGGTTTTGGCGAAGCGATTAGATAAGTATATGGTGCTGGCGGAGTGATTGGAAGAGTGCACAGGGAGTGAGAGGGGGATTGCTGGACTACATGGGTAGTGCTCTGGAGATTTTAGCACTGCATGTGTTTGTGCCTGGGGCATCGAATGAGTACATGGGTAGTGACTGCATGATTAGAGTGTTGCAATGAGAGTGCATGGTGAATTTATAAGTGCTTGGGTTTTGGCGGAGTGATTGGATAAGTACATGGTGCTGGCTGGGTGATTGGAGGAGTGCATGGGGAGTGACACGGGGATTGCTGGAGTGCATGGGTACTACCTGGGTAATTGGAGGAGTGCATGAGCAGGATCTAGGTGGTTAGAGGACTGCATGGGTAGTAGACAGTTGATTGTAGCAGTGCATGAGTTAGTGCCTGGTTCATTGCATGAGTACATGGGTAGTGACTGCATGATTACAGTGGTGCAAGGAGAGTGCATGGTGAAATTATAAGTGCTTGGGTTTTGGCGAAGAGATTAGATAACTATATGGTGCTGGCGGAGCGATTGGAAGAGTGCACAGGGAGTGTCAGGGGGATTGCTGGACTACATGGGTAGTGCTCTGGAGATTTTAGCACTCCTTGTGTTAGTGCCTGGGCCATTGCATGAGTACATGGGTAGTGACTGCATGATTAGAGTACTGCAAAGAGATTGCATGGTGAATTTATAAGTGCTTGGGTTTTGGCGGAGTGATTGGATAAGTACATGATGCTGGTTGGTTGATTGGAGGAGTGCATGGGTAGTGACAAGGAGATGGCTAGTCTGCATGAGTAGTGCTCAGGGGATTCTACCAGTGCATGTATTAGTGCCTGGGACATTGCATAAGTACATGGTTAGTGACTGCATGATTAGAGTGTTGCAAGGAGAGTGCATGGTGAATTTATAAGTGCTTGGGTTTTGGCGGAGTGATTAGATAAGTATATACGGCTGCCTGGGTGATTGGAGGAGTGCATAGGTAGTGACAGGGGGATTACTGGGGTGCACAGGTAGTCCTCATGGGATTGTAGCAGTGCATGAGTTAGTGCCTGGGTCATTGCATGAGTACATGGGTAGTGACTGGATGATTAGAGTACTGCAAAGAAAGTGCATGGTGAATTTATAAGTGCTTGGGTATTGGCGCAGTGATTGGATAAGTACATGGTGCTGGCTGGGTGATTGGAGGAGTGCATGGGAAGTGACAGGGGGATTGCTGGAGTGACTGGGTACTACCTGGGTAAATGGAGTAGTGCATGAGCAGTATCTAGGTGGTTAGAGGACTGCATGGGTAGTAGACAGTTGATTCTAGCAGTGCCTGAGTTAGTGCTTGGGTCATTGCATGAGTACATGGGTAGTGACTGGATGATTACAGTGCTGCAAAGAGAGTACATGGTGAATTTATAAGTGCTTGGGTTTTGGCAAAGTGATTAGATAAGTATATGGTGCTGGCGGAGTGATTGGAATAGTGCACAGAGAGTGACAGGGGGATTGCTGGACTACATGGGTAGTACTCTGGAGATTGTAGCAGTGCATGAGTTAGTGCCTAGGCCATTGCATAAGTACATGGGTAGTGACTGGATGATTACAGTACTGCAAGGAGAGTGCATGGTGAATGTATAAGTGCTTGGGTTTTGGTGCAGTGATTGGATAAGTACATGGTGCTGGCAGAGTGATTGGAGGAGTGCGTAGGTAGTAACAGGGAGATTACTGAACTGTATAGGTAGTGCTCAAGGGATTGTAGAAGTGCATGAATTAGTGCCTGGGTCATTGCATGAGTACATGGGTAGTGACTAGATGATTAGAGTACTGCAAGGAGAGTACAAGGTGAATTTATAGGTGCTTGGGTTTTGGCGGAGTGATTGGATAAGTACATGGTGCTGGCTGGGTGATTGGAGGAGTGCATAGGTAGTAACAGGGAGATTACTGAACTGTATAGGTAGTGCTCAAGGGTTTGTAGAAGTGCATGAGTTAGTGCCTGGGTCATTGCATGAGTACATGGGAAGTGACTGGATGATTAGAGTGTTGCAAGGAGAGTGCATGGTGAGTTTACAAGTGCTTGGGTTTTGGCAGAGAGATTGGATAAGTACATACTGCTGGCTGGGTGATTGGAGGAGTGCATAGGTAGTGACAGGGGGATTACTGGGGTGCATAGGTAGTCCTCAGGGGATTGTAGCAGTGCATGAGTTAGTGCCTAGGCCATTGCATAAGTACATGGGTAGTGACTGGATGATTAGAGTGCTGCAAGGAGAGTGCATGGTGAATTTATAAGTGCTTGGGTTTTAGCGCAGTGATTGGATAAGTACATGGTACTGGCAGGGTGATTGGATGAGTGCTCAGGGAGTGAGAGGGGGATTGCTGGAGTGCATACGTAGTGCACTGGGGGTTGTAGCAGTGCATGAGTTAGTGCCTGGGCCATTGCATGAGTACATGGGTAGTGACTGCATGATTACAGTGCTCTAAGGTGATTGCATGGTAAAATTATAAGTGCTTGGGTTTTGGCAAAGCGATTAGATAAGTATATGGTGCTGGCGGAGTGATTGGAAGAGTGCACAGGGAGTGCCAGGAGGATTGCTGGACTACATGGGTAGTGCTCTGGAGATTTTAGCACTGCATGTGTTAGTGCCTGGGGCATCGAATGAGTACATGGGTAGTGACTGCATGATTAGAGTGTTGCAAGGAGAGTGCATGGTGAATTTATAAGTGCTTGGCTTTTGGCGGAGTGATTGGATAAGTACATGGTGCTGGCGGGGTGATTGGAGGAGTGCATGGGAAGTGACAGGGGGATTGCTGGAGTGCATGGGTACTACCTGGGTAATTGGAGGAGTGCATGAGCAGTATCTAGGTGGTTAGAGGACTGCATGGGTAGTAGACAGTTGATTGTAGCAGTGCATGAGTTAGTGCCTGGGTCATTGCATGAGTACATGGGTAGTGACTGGATGATTACAGTGCTGCAAAGAGAGTACATGGTGAATTTATAAGTGCTTGGGTTTTGGCAAAGTGATTAGATAAGTATATGGTGCTGGCGGAGTGATTGGAAGAGTACAGAGAGTGACAGGGGGATTGCTGGACTACATGGGTAGTACTCTGGAGATTGTAGCAGTGCATGAGTTAGTGCCTAGGCCATTGCATAAGTACATGGGTAGTGACTGGATGATTAGAGTACTGCAAGGAGAGTGCATGGTGACTGTATAAGTGCTTGGGTTTTAGCACAGTGATTGGATAAGGACATGGGACTGGCTGGGTGATTGGAGGAGTGCGTAGGTAGTAACAGGGAGATTACTGAACTGTATAGGTAGTGCTCAAGGGATTGTAGAAGTGCATGAGTTAGTGCCTGGGTCATTGCATGAGTACATGGGTAGTGACTGGATGATTAGAGTGTTGCAAGGAGAGTGCATGGTGAGTTTACAAGTGCTTGGGTTTTGGCAGAGAGATTGGATAAGTACATACTGCTGGCTGGGTGATTGGAGGAGTGCATAGGTAGTGACAGGGGGATTACTGGGGTGCATTTTTAGTCCTCAGGGGATTGTAACAGTGCATGAGTTAGTGCCTGGGTCATTGCATGAGTACATGGGTAGTGACTGGATGATTAGAGTACTGCAAAGAAAGTGCATGGTGAATTTATAACTGCTTGGGTATTGGCGCAGTGATTGGATAAGTACCTGGTGCTGGCAGAGTGATTGGAAAAGTGCACAGAGAGTGACAGAGGGATTGCTGGAGTACAGAGGTAGTCCTCAGGGGATTGTAGCAGTGCATGACATTGGGCCCGATTCTGATGCGGGTTGGAAAAGCTTCCCGACTGAGGGCCTGATTCTGATGCGGTTAGGAAGGCCTCCTAACGTCATTTGCTCCTTCCAAATCAGATCGGGAACGTGTCTTCCCGACCGAGGGCCCAATTCTGATGCGGTTAGGAACAAATGTTCCCATTGAAGTCAATGGGAGTTCAACCAAATCGTATCTGGAAACATCCGGATGCATCCTACTCTGCCGGTTGGACTTTCCCGATCCGAGTGGGTTGGAAACCATTTCCCAACCGATTCGGTCGGGAAGTTTTTCCAACCCGCATCAGAATCGGCCCCTTAGTGTCTAGGCCATTGCATAAGTGCATGGGTAGTGACTGGATGATTAGAGTGCTGCAAGGAGAGTGCATGGTGAATTTATAAGTGCTTGGGTTTTAGTACAGTGATTGGATAAATACATGGTACTGGCAGGGTGATTGGAAGAGTGCTCAGGGAGTGAGAGGGGGATTGCTGGAGTGCATACGTAATGCACTGGGGATTGTAGCAGTGCATGAGTTAGTGCCTGGGCCATTGCATGAGTACATGGGTAGTGACTGCATGATTACAGTGATGCAAGGAGAGTGCATGGTGAAATTATAAGTGCTTGGGTTTTGGCGAAGCGATTAGATAAGTATATGGTGCTGGCGGAGTGATTGGAAGAGTGCACAGGGAGTGACATGGGGATTGCTGGACTGCATGGGTACTGCTCTGGAGATTTTAGCACTGCATGTGTTAGTGCCTGGGTCATCGAATGAGTACATGGGTAGTGACTGCATGATTAGAGTGTTGCAAGGAGAGTGTTCGCTGTGTTAACCTCGCTGAATGATGAAGGCCCTGTTATAGTATGTACTGAGGAGGCTGCAAATGTAACACACAATGTTATTCCATCTTGTCTGTGCAAGACTCCATGCTCAGATTCATTACGTGGGCAGTTCAGCTATTTAAAATCACAAACCACCAAACTCAATGAGGAAGTTACCTCACTTAAAAGTGTTGTTGGGAAGTTAACAGAGTTATTGGGAAAATATCAGCAAGTTACTCCTGCTGGCACAAGTAGATCCCTATTGCCTCAGCAACCTCACGAGAGTACATCTATAAGGGAAAATTTGGGCAGTGGGGAGAGACTAATAACTAACTTTGTTACTGACCCTCCGACAATTATTAATGATAAGCATAAACACCACAGAGGCATGAATCCCAATCAACCCCCAGATTCAAATGACATACAATGGAAGCAGGGTCTCCAGAGTCAAAATGTGGGAGCAAGTAGGGTCTACACTATGTTGCCGAGATCTCATTCGCTCTCCGGGTTGGAAAATATCGAAGATAATAGCAAATGGGACAAGGTAACATTACGAACCTCGAGGAACCAGATATTTCTAACTAGCGTGCCAAAGTTATCTCCTAGTTCAGCAAAAGAGGATGAATTCACCTTGATTAATAAAAGTATCCATTGGCTTAGACAGGTGCGCAAATGCAGATCTGTCATAAGGGAGGATATCTCCTCGGCAAAAAGGTGCTCGGTAGAAGGTTCAAATTTAGATTTCATTCGGCTCTCCTGGTTTCCCTGGACCTGGTGGACAATTTGGTGGCCTTTGAGATCAGGACATCAAATCTGATCGTAACACAAATAAAAATGAAGTATAATCCCCCAATCCCACCGATAATGCAAAACCTAACAGCCCCCAGTTTATTGGCCAGTGGGGGATCATGTCTGTCAAGTATAGATTGAAGCTTAAGGAATTCAATTTCCCCTACAAGACAATTGACAACTTTACTCCCAGTGGTAATGGTAGAAAATGCTTCGCAAGCACGTATTGGCAGCATTAGGAGTGGGTTGGTTAGAGAAGTGTTGTCTGTGAGAGAATGTAGTAGGAAGGCCCAAGACGACCTCAGTTCCAGTGAAGTTTCTGTTCAATGTATGAGGGTAGTGTCAAATGGTGCACCTCCATCTACCGTTAGTACTCTCTCTCTATCAATAATTGATCAGTTGTCCCTCGTCACATGGAACATTGCAGGCTTACATACTAAAGTATCATCCTCGGATTGGTTAGACTTGATAGATAAACATGATATTTGTGTTTTCCAAGAAACGTGGTCATTAAACCCGATTTTCATTCCATGTTATTTAATTTTTTTAAACCAGCCACAAGGGGGCAGAAGGGTAGATCTTTTGGAGGCCTTACCATTTGGGTGAAACAATGTTTAAGTTATGAAATCAAGGAAGTTCACGTTGATAGCCCTGACATCATGGCCATCTCCCTAAGTCTAAAAAACAAGCGTCACCTAATATTGATAAATGTGTACGCAAGGGGGCTTGCAGGAGGTAGGCAATCTGCCACAATTACCAAATTAGAGCATTTTTTAGAGGACCTTAAAGGTGCAAACAATGTGACGATTGCAGGAGATTTTAATACTACCTTTGAACCCCTCGACAGAGATGATGGCAATCTTAGCGAGGAGGAAGATGCCCAATGGAGTATTCCATCACTAGAGTTGCCACCAATTAGAAAATGGACCGAGGCCCCTTTACAACTAAAAGCATTATGCTTGGAGAAGGGCCTTAGGGCTGTTAACGGAAGAATGCCGTCGGATAGACTGGGTTCCCCCACATATAGTAACGGGTTGAGACGCAGCCGCATAGACTATATTCTTGTCAATGTCGAACAATGGCCAGCCCTTGTTGACATGGTGGTAAGTGAGCGCAATGAAAGTGATCATAACCTGCTTGTGTTATTAATGTTATCCCCGGGTACTAAAGAGCCTCGGCGAACAATACCTGAGAGTGAAACTGCAGAAACCCTAATATGTAATGATCAGAGGAGGGTGAAATGGGATAGGATTGTAACAAATGCTAGTTCCCTAACACAAATGAAAGCAGCGGTGGAGAGCACGCTAGCAGATTTTTATACTATGTCTGAACAAGAGAAAAGTAGTGCTATGATTACCAAAGCTCATGATGTTTTGTTTGCAAAAATAAATTCATTTTTTACTAAAACATACAAACCATATAACAAAGGAATAGCGAGGCAGGAAAGGTGGTACAACAAAGGCTGTAGAGAAGCGTACAGGCAGTTGTCTTTAGCCATTAAATCAAAAGATATGGAGAGAATAAGAACTACCCGAACCTCATATAAGTCAATATTGGCAGCAGCAAGAAGGGAATGGGATGAACAAAGATGGTTAGAGCTCCTCCAGGCTAGCAGGGGTAAAAACATGCAGTCTTTTTGGAATATGTTCAAATGGGGGAATGCTGGGTCAGGACAAAAGCCGCAAAACCACGTTGCCCAGGATATGTGGGTCTCCTTCTTTGAGGAGCAATTTGCAGCTAAAAATGACGATATCCAATTTCAAATTCCCATGGCCGATCAGCCCCTGTCATTTACTCAGGATGAGGTGGAGAAGGCTCTGATGGCAGTACCCAGTGGGAGAGCACCAGGTTTAGATTGCATCCCTGTAGATCTGTTTGTCCATGATAAAGAAAATTGGGTAAGGTACATTCTCTGGCTAGCAAATGCTATAGCCAATGGAGCTCCCATTCCAGAAACTTGGCGTGGTGCCGAAATCCTCCCTATTTATAAAAAAGGGGACCGTTCCTGTCCCAGTAACTATAGGCCGATCAGCCTTATCGATTCCATACAAAAGATCACCGCAAGGTTAGTGCTGAGCAGGATACAGGAGTGGATGGAAACCAAAGAAATACTATCCCCCTACAGGCAGGATTTCGTTCCCACACAAGCACCGTCGACCAAGTTTTCCAGTTTATATTGATCTATTGGCGCATAGTTGTAATAGCAGGTGGTACCATTTATGCAGCCTTTGTGGACCTTAAGTCCGCCTTTGATATGGTACCACGTAAGAAGCTTTGGGAAGTACTGCACCACCTAGGGATGCCCGCAGAACTTCTATCAATGGTAGTGCGATTGCACGAGGATAACTTCGCTCAGGTGCGCTGGGGCGATCAGGGATGTGTAACCCCACGCTTTCCGGTATCCAAAGGGGTGCTGCAAGGGTGTGTTTTAGCTCCAACTTTGTTTTTATTATATATTAATGGGGTAGTAAACTATTTTCATACACATACGACAGATGCTCCATCCCTTGCTGATACCAAAATACCGCTACTTATGTTTGCGGATGATACTCTGATCATCTCAAAGACAAGGGCAGGGTTGGACAGGGCACTCAGGCGTTTTGAGGGGTTCTGCCTAGATCATGACCTGGTGGTTAACGTAGAAAAGTAAAAATATATGGTCTTACACAAGCACAACGTAGTTAGCGGGAGGGTAGAAATGAATGGGAAGCAACTCGAACAGACTGATGTGTTTACATATCTAGGTATTACATTGAGCAGAAAACTAAACTGGAGGCCCCATATTGATCTTATGGCTCTTAAACATAGTCAACTAGCGGGGTTTCTTTTAAAAGAATGTAATCTCTCCCATACCAAGCCCATAGGTTTAGCAATTAAGATATATAATACAAAGATCAGGTCTTCCATAATGTATGGAGCAGAGCTTTGGGGCTTTAATGATCTTTCCCCCATAGTTCTTGCCCAGAACAAATTTGTGAGAGCTCCGACTTGGTTCCCCCAAAGCACCCCACTAACACCTCTGCTATCAGATCTGGGTTGCAGCTTGTTGGCGGAGGAAACACGATTTAGACCAGTAGCTTTTTGGCGCCGATTGTGGTCTACTCCTGAACTCTTACACTATGCAATGATAGCGAAGGATGTAGTAGATGCAGACAAATCATGAAAGGTTGTCTGGCTGCAAAAAGTTAAGGCTACACTGGTAGATATGGGCATGAGGCATCTCTGGGAGGATCCGGCTGCAAATCAGTTCCCATCAAAAAAAGAATTTAAGGAGGCATACTGGTCGATGGTCAAGGCGGACCATCTACATTCCACAGAGGTAAACTCATTGACTGGCCTGTTTTTGGAGCACAAGATTGTTCCCAAATACGAAAATTTCTGGGATTTTATAACTGTACCTTGCGAAAGGAGATTATACTTCCAACTTCGGGTAGGGAGCCTCCCGGTAAATTTTTATACTAGAAAGTGGTCCAGCACGAACAAAAGTAAATGCTTGCACTGCAAAGAACAGGACGAAACAGTATTACAAATTTTATTTGCCTGTCCTCTTTACAAAATTCCGCGTAAAAAATGGCTGAAACCAATTTGCGTAAAAATGGGCACACGGTCCAGTGCAATAGCTCTGCGCACTTTAATGATCAACACTAATGAGCTATATGTAATAGCTATTGCTAAATTTTTAGGATGATCATGGAGAATTCGCGCACATTTTTTAAAAACACAGTTGACCGGGCCCATGGGTAATATTGAGGATGACATATCCCCTGTTAGGGACTTTACTTAATTAAGCACATGGTAGAAATTTAAGAAGTATAATAGAGTTTACGTAAGGATAAAATAGGAGCAACAAGATTTTATACATACTTTTAAGAAATATTTTATTAGTTTTAAGACTAAAGTTTTAGTTTTTTATTGTATTTTAGATATTTGTCTATCGTAAAATGTGTACAGTGTTGTTAATCTATGTATTGTTATTTTGATTTTGGGAATGTCAAGGAATACAATTGTCTTTGTTTCCTTTGGACACTGTAACTTGCAGCAATTGGCTTTTATGATTGATTTAATCGAAATAAAGCATAAATTGACATACTGCTGGCTGGGTGATTGGAGGAGTGCATAGGTAGTGACAGGGGGATTACTGGGGTGCATAGGTAGTCCTCAGGGTATTATAGCACTACAACTGTTAGTGTCTGGGTCATTGCATAAGTACATGGTTACTGACTGGATGATTAGAGTGCTGTGAAGCGAGTACATGGTGAATTTATAAGTGGTTGGGTTTTGGCAAAGTGATTAGATAAGTATATGGTGCTGGCGGAGTGATTGGAAGAGTGCACAGAGAGTGACAGGGGAATTGCTGAACTACATGGGTAGTGCTCTGGAGATTTTAGCACTGCATGAGTTAGTGCCTGGGCCATTGCATGAGTACATGGGTAGTGACTGCATGATTACAGTGCTGCAAGGAGAGTGCATGCTGAATTTATCAGTACTTGGGTTTTGGCAGAGCGATTGGATAAGTACATGGTACTGACTGGGTGATTGGAGGAGTGCATAGGTAGTGACAGGGAGATTACTAGACTGCATAGGTAGTCCTCAGTGGATTGTAGCATTACATCTGTTAGTGCCTGGGTCATTGCATGAGTACATGGGTAATGACTGCATGATTAGATTGCTGCATGGAGAGTGCATGGTGAAATTATAAGTGCTTTGGTTTTGGCGAAGCGATTAGATAAGTATATGGTGCTGGCGGAGTGATTAGAAGAGTGCACAGGGAGTGACAGGGTGATTGCTGGACTGCATGGGTACTGCTCTGGAGATTTTAGCACTGCATGTGTTAGTGCCTGGGTCATCGAATGAGTACATGGGTAGTGACTGCATGATTAGAGTGTTGCAAGGAGAGTGCATGGTGAATTTAGAAGTGCTTGGGTTTTGGCAGAGTGATTGGATAAGTACATACTGCTGGCTGGGTGATTGGAGGAGTGCATAGGTAGTGAAAGGGGGATTACTGGGGTGCATAGGTAGTCCTCAGGAGATTGTAGCGCTACATCTGTTAGTGCCTGGGTCATTGCATAAGTACATGGTTAGTGACTGCATGATTACAGTACTGCAAAGAGAGTGCATGGTGAATTTATAAGTGCTTGGGTTTTGGCGGAGTGATTGAATAAGTACATACTGCTGGCTGGGGGATTGGAGGAGTGCATAGGTAGTGACAGGGGCATTACTGGGGTTCATAGGTAGTCCTCAGGGGATTGTAGCAGTGCATGTGTTAGTGCTTGGGCCATTGCATGAGTACATGGGTAGTGACTGCATGATTACAGTACTGCAAAGAGAGTGCCTGGTGAATTTATAAGTGCTTGGGTTTTGGCGACGTGATTAGATAAGTATATGGTGCTGGCGGAGTGATTGGAAGAGTGCAGAGAGAGTGACAGGGGGATTGCTGGACTACATGGGTATTACCTGGGTAATTGGAGGAGTGAATGAGCAGTGTGTAGGTGGTTAGAGGTCTGCATGGGAAGTACACAGGTGATTGTAGCAGTGCACGAGTTAGTGCCTGGATCATTGCATGAGTACATGGGTAGTGACTGGATGATTAGAGTACTGTTAGGAAAGTGCATGGTGATTTTATAACTGCTTGGGTTTTGGCGGAGTGATTGGATAAGGACGTGGAACTGGCTGGGTGATAGGAGGAGTGCATGGGTAGTGACAAGGAGATGGCTGGACTGCATCAGTAGTGCTCAGGGGATTGTATAAGTGCATGAGTTAGTGCCTGGGTCATTGCATGAGTGCATGGTTATTGCTTGGATACTAACTGGGTGATTGCACAATATGGAAGCAGTAAATCATTACTCATGTAGTTTTAAAATCACATATTCACTACCTTTGCACTCCTGTAATCGGTCAAGCACCTCTCAATAGTTCAGTAAGCATACATACAACTGTATAAATAGAATCTGAACACATAGATGAGTCATTACATACTATCTAGTTAAGTAGATAAGTACAACATACCAGAAGGGTTAATATGTGGTGGTATACTTTTGAGCTACATCTTAACCATTCAATCTACAAAAATGCAAAATCATCAAATTATACCTCTCAACAGACTAAAGAAAGAAGGGGAATCAACAACACCTTTTATGAGCATTTCTAAAACCACACTTTTATTATACATCTTCACCTTTGTATCTAAAATTATGTGGCATCATTCAACGATACCTTTGCTCAGATTACAAAAAGAATCCTAATTAACAACACCTTATTTCACCATTCTATCTTAAAACATATGGCATCATTTAACTTTACCTTCTGTACAAACTAAAAACAGAAACCTAATTATTAACACCTTATATGATCATCTTTCAAACAGCACAGTTGTGCTGCATCTTTACCAAAGTATCTATAATTATGCAATATCATTCAACTATTCCTTTTCTAGAGAGAAGAAAATATTAAGGCTAATAAACTACACCTTATATGAACATCTTTCAAACTACACATTTGTACTGCATCTTCATCCAACAATCTAAAAAAATATGCGGCATCATTCAACTATACCTTTGAACAGACTTAAAAAAGAAGCTTAATTAATAACATCAGTAATCATCTTAAAAAATACACATATTACTGTACAGACTCTTTTTAAACAATATTCAAGCACAATGAAACTAATTCCAATATACATCTCTACATTTAATAATATATTTCAAACAACATGGGGGCCTATTACCAACAGCGTGCGTTAATTAACGCAAACCACGGTTAGCGTGGTTTTTTTTATCGCTGGATTCGTTTGCGGAGATAACGCGTTATTAGCAACGTTTTATCTCCAATGCGAAACAAAACCAGCGATAGCGGTGATTCCCAGCATTAGCGCGAGAATTCCTTGCGATAAATTCCCATCGCTAAGGAAAAACTCGCTAATAGGCAGGTGGGGACTTAACCGTAGAATCCACCTCCCATAGACTATAATGGCTAAGTCAGGTTTCTAGCAGGTGTTAAAATCCAGCGCTAATCGGGGTTAACGCACATTTTTATCGCTCGCGGGTCTTGCTAATAGTGTGAAGTTGTGTTTGCGACTGTCTGCGTGTATTTTTAGTGAGGAACGCCCACTTTGCATGTCATTAGCGATAAATATCGCTGACATGCAAAGCGGTAAAAAAACGGGCGCTAATGCCCGAAAACTGTTGCTAACTGCTGTTAGAGACAGTTTGCTGATAGGGCGATAAAAATATCGCCGCTTTAGCGGCAAAGTGCCGCTAAAGCGGCGATAGTGCCCTTGCTAATATGCCCCACAGTTTTAGAATAATGTCAAATCTTTTTTAAATAAACCTCAAAAATGTATAACTCACCTTGCAAATGAATCTGTTAAATAACAAATCTCACATACACAGACAGGATTTTCTTTTACACACAGTCAATATAATGTACCAGACTCAGCAAGGTTAAACCAGTAATGGCATGGGTTCCCTCTCTTTTTCCATACAAATACACATAAGCAACAAATGACATTGCTTCCCAGAGTTTTTCAAATTGGGTCCCGTTGCTCC